>SNQJ01S0049552.1:4964-17466 GCA_010110895.2 Picea sitchensis
CAATGTAAGGTGGACCAGGTCCACTATATTATTAAATAAGTCCCACTATAGTAGTTAGATATAATAAATGGGTAATTAGATATAATAAATGTAAGAGGACTTCTTAGAAGATTCTACTTCTAGAAGATTCCTCCTCTAGAATGTTCTTAGGTGATGGTAGCACTATATAAATGGGTCCAAGAAATGTAATGGGCTATGAAGAGAATTATTGTATTTGGAGCGGTAGCTCAATAGGAGGATGCCCCCTCAAAGAGTCAAGTGAACAGGAGAGGATCCCTTCCATAATAGGATCTGTTGTACGGTGTTGCCCTACCTCAAGGGTTTGATAGTAATAAAGGAGATTTTTCATATTTTTCTTGTATATCTGTTGTAGTTCTTTTGTATTCATTCTTTGGTTCTTAACAAATGGTATCAGAGCACTTTCCTTGGTAGGCATTGTGGGAAAATATTTTTATTTTTGCAGATTTTTTTTTTCAGAGAAGAAAAAAGAGGGCCGCAACATTCTAGAAATTTTCGGTATATTTATATGAAAAATTTGTAGAAAAGGTTTTATATATGATTTCCTCTCAGAAAAACACCCAAGTTAAAAAAAAACATTCGTCTGAAACGAAGTCCGAGAAGTCAAGATATTGAAGTTTTAAAATATGCAATTTTTTAGGGTTTTTTCCGTGGACGCGACGCGATTTGTTTTTATTTTTGTAGCAGTTGGAGGCTGAATTTTCCCAAATAAATTATAGATATGAGTTCCTCTCAAATTTCACCCAATTTCAAAAAACAAATCAGCTGAAACAGAGTTTGGGAAGTGAAGTTATGAGCATTTTAAATTCAGTAGTTTTTTAGGGTTTTTCTGGAAAATGTCATGATTTTCTGCAGTAATTTATTGGGTTTTTTCGTGATGGTGGAGGCACTGCAGAGTTCATAAATTTTCATAGGGTTCTAGATGACTATTTCTTCTCAAACCCTCAAATAAATTCTATAGATTACGGAAGCATTCAAAGACCAATTGTTTGACACATTGAATGACAGATTGGATGACTTTGTAAATGGCCTCAGTGATAGTTTTCGTAGTATTCAACATTCATTGGATAACATGCAGGATCGATTTCTTATGGAAGACCTCGGGGATAAGTATAATCAAGAAATATATATTTGGTATGATTTTGAGGCCGATTTTGATGATTGGTATATGGATAGTTTTCATTTTTGGGATGACAACCACTTCCATATTTTATTTGATGACTCTACTCAACCTTCTATAGAGAACATCAATGTCCCACATCAAGAGCTAATTATGATTACCAGCGTCCAGCCTGCATATTCTACAATCGTATTGTTCCTTCTAGATTCGGCATTGACCCTTTCCCACTATGTGGCTAGATATTCTTATTTGGATCCACGTGATAGGTGTAAGTATTGGGAGCATAATTTTCAGTTGGTTATTGGGTCTTGATATCTTCCGTGTGGAGTTCACATGAGCACTTGGACATGGGACCCTGGTTTTCAATGGCGGTTGGACTACTTCAGAATGGTGGCTTCCATTTCTCAATGGGACCCTCGTTCTCTAGTCTACTTTAGCACTATGGTCCACACTTATCCATGGGACCCTGGTATATGGTTGTACATCAAGCGTTGAGGACAATGCTTTCATAAGAGGGATGGAATGCAAGGTAGCTAGAGAGGTAGTGGGGAGGGCAGAGGGCCCATAGTGATAATAGTGGAGTTCATTCAATATAAGGTGGACTAGGTCCACTATATTATTAAATAAATCCCACTATGGTAGTTAGATATAATAAATGGGTAATTAGATATAATGAATGTAAGAGGACTTCTTAGAAGGTTTTACTTCTAGAAGATTCCTCCTCTATAATGTTCTTAGGTGATGGTAGCACTATATAAAGGGGTCCAAGCAATGTAATGGGATATGAAGAGAATTATTGTATTTAGAGTGGTAGCTCAATAGGAGGATGCCCCCTTGAAGAGACAAGTGAATAGGAGAGGATCCCTTCCATAATAGGATCCATTGTACATTTTTTCCCTACCTCAAGGGTTTGATAGTAATAAAGGATATTTTGCATATTGTTCTTGTATATATGTTGTGGTGATTTTGTATTCAGTCTTTGGTTCTTAACAAACCTGTGGTCGTCTCCAGACCATTCGAGCAATGGGGGTTAGATATCATAGGATAAATTACACAGAGTTCTTCAAAACAACATAGATACATACTGAATACCACAGACTATTTCATGAAATGGGCAGAGGCCATCCCTCTGACTCATGTAAATGAAAAGGTCGTGATCCAATTCATAGAACAACAACTGATTACGAGGTTTGGTATGACTTTCCTCCTTTTTTTTTATAATGTCACTTACTTTTACTCCACCCTATCAACAAAGTTTTCTTTAGACAAAGGAATCATAATCAGATACTCGACAAACTACTATCCACAGGGGAACAGAGTGGCATAATCAACCAATAAGAACCTAGTGAGGATATTGAAGAAAACAGTTGCAGACAACCAGAGGAATTGGCACAGTTCACTTCATAAAGCCTTATGGGATGATAGAGTAACACCTAACGAAGCTATAGGGAATTCCCCATACTTTCTGGTATACGGACAAGAATCCATTCTCCCGAACGGGATGTATCTTCCATCTCTCCATATTGCTCAGGATTCTACAGGACAACCCTCATCATTTATACAACAAAGAATTGATACCCTCCTCATGTTGGAAGAAGAAAGGGAGAAATAAAAATCAAAGTTCATATCTCATCAACAGATATTTAAAAGGTGGTTTGATAAGCATAAGGCCAAAGAGAAGAATTTTGAAGTAGGAGACTTAGTCCTGAAATGGGACAAAGAAAATGAGCCGAAGGGGAAACATTCGAAGTTTCAGAACCTATGGCTTAGACCTTTTCAGGTGGCCAAGAAAATTGTGGTAGGAAAATATTGGTTGCAAAATCTGAGGGGGGAACCTAACGCCCTCCCAGTGAATGGCCAATCCCTTAAACAATATTCCTGTTAAAAAAAAATATGCGTATGTTTTCGCTTTTAGGTAGGATGATTGCAGATTTCTTCATTTTTTTTTCTTGTTATAGCACTTTCTGTGCTTTTGAATTTTGTGTTTAGAAAGGCATTGGCTGACCTTAGTTCATGCGATATGACAAACTATGTTCTAGACTCATTCTTACATACAACACAAGGAGCACTGGGAGAATTGTGATTGCTTTGAAAGAGTTTTGTATCTAACCTGTGCAAATAAACAACCTTGGAAAAGTGATGAAGTGTCCACCCAGTGGTATGGTAAAACCTTAAGGGAAAGATGGTAAGATGGAAAAGACTACATGTACCTCAAGACAAAGCTAGCAAAAATTCACCTTAACCATCTCATTTTTGCAAATAACAAACGTCCTCTTCTCCCACTTACTCAAGGCATTCTGCCGAAATAAAATCAATTATATCAAATGAGTGAAAAGTAGGAGAGGGTGTGCAGATAACTCCATAGGGGTTATCGACACTCGCTGGCAGTGGAGCAAGGTCTGTGACATCAGGGTGACTCCATCGGGTCTATTGACACTCACTGGCAGCGGAGAAATACAGTAGCAAGTGAATGATGATAACTAAAAGGTCTGGTGACAATTAATTCTTTACTTGATTCTTATCAAAAGAGGGCATGGGTCATGGTTACATGAAACAAAGGTGGAATAAAGGTTGAAACCCCATAGGAAGGCCCAAATTTCACCAACTAGGGAATTTCAAACGCAAGGATAAAGAGGCTCTGGTTAAAACCAATCAAGTTCTTAACCAGCTTTTGCATCTGTTGAGCCCAAGGTAGGAACATAGATACTTGTTTCTCCCAATAAGTCACCACTTGTTGAGCACTCAACACACCCTAAAAATCCTTATCATATTTTTCACTTTTTGGGTACCACTTGGTCTTCTGCACTGTCTGACTCAATTTCATTTTGGGAAATGTTTTATTTTTGTTTATTTTCATGACTTTCATCACCTATTCAGGTTTGTTTTAACTTTTGAAACCCCATGATTAAAAGAACTTAACACCTGAATTAAGAATCAAAATCCAAACACTGCACCCAACGTGCTCAAGTTCGACATCAGAAAGAATTCAAGTAAGTAAAGGAACCACTCGGAAAACAATAGTCGTCGAGCGGCAATATTCATCATCATCGGTAGAAGGAAGTTTTGGTTTGCATAAGTTTTTCACATACAAAGGTTTGAGAGATAGTTGATCCCCTTCGACATCGATAAAATACGAGGAGGACAGATGTTAACAAAGGACGAAAAGAAATAGCCAATAGCAGATGCATGAAGTACTTTATCGGGATCGGGGAAAATCCAAAAGGATCTTAACAAAAAATTTGACCACAATAAATTTATCCTCGATCGTCGATCCCCGATGTGCTTTCAGCATAGGGACTTTTTCAAGGGAGCCAATCCGAGAGCACTTGGGTAGGTTTATCACCAATCATCGATCCTTGACACTTTTTTGGCATCAACAAGCTAAGGTTCGTTTTAGAACGAATAGCTTAAAGAAAGTCCCGACTCCAATTAATATGAGTGAATTAAGTCACTGGTATCGAATGCCATGTGTCTTTACTAGGTAAGAGGGTCATACAGTCTAGTTCTATCCTAAGTCATTCCTGGTTCTCTAGGTCATAGTCACACCTCCGAGTCAGCTTTGTCGCGCTAACACTGTATGGTAAGATCGATCAACATTAGAGATTTTGTAGGAGGATATCAAGGAAAATTTCCATAGCATAATCCTGAACCCCGATCCACCCACTGCAAGAGAGACACAAAGGGAGTTTTTCAACATTAGATACGATCAGAGTTTGGACATTTAAGGGGATAATTAATACCCAATATCGCATTAGTTTCGACCTCGTGTGCCAATTAAAAAAACATTTTTTAAATCTCTGATAGAACACATCACCACCTGTGCCTCCGCTGTCAAACCACGATGAATTTAAGTTCTAACCCCTCTAAATATTCAACGGCAGATTTATTGAAATTTCACTTATGACCCAAATTGAATGGCTGATGTGACCCAGTAATATCTTGTTTAAATATCTTGAACCGTTGTGAACAAATTCATTCTGCACGTAAGAGAATTATGGAGCATCCAAAGGAGAAAAATGAGCAACTCGAAGACTATACTCACCCCCCATGATTATCAAAGTCAGGTTTAACAAGCTTCAAAGGTATGTATCCAAGTCTGCCAATTCACTAGTTATAATTTATATGTGTTTGTCCATTTTTTTACAGTCTCTAAACTCTACTCAATTTGCAGGAACAATACCACCGAGAAGGCCAACCACTAGACGCTCCTCGAGAGAACCAAAGCTAAAGGAACACAATACAGGAGAAGGTTCCTCTCCATGGACCACAAGGTAATTGGAGTACGTCCCTAGGCTGGAGCCTGTCGTCAAGACAGCAACAAATAATTTTTTCATCCAACCTATGGACTTTGGTGATACAAAGAAAGCACAAAAAATCCCTTGTTCAATATAATAACCATCTATGATGATGAGGAGAGATCATGGGTGTCCCTAGTCACTCTAGTGAAAATTACAGAGGAAACAAAAATTGAAAAAGCATCTGCCTTGGGTCCCGATACTCCAAGTTAGAGCAGTCTACAGAATGAGTACGAGGTAGAAAGTGCCTTGGACGATGAGCCACTCGACACATCGGGGATCCCAATGGATAGCTTCAGGGATGATCTAGGATCGAATGAACAAGGGGAAGAAATTCCACAGCAGGAAATTGACATCTCAAGAGCTGAGTATCAAGTAAGTACCAAGCCTGCCCCTGATTCATCAATTTTGCCCAGTACTTTACCTCCTGATGAAAAACAACTAGAGGTTGAACTTTCAGGACATACAGAAGAGGTTCAAGAACCCAATATTGAACATATATACATAGTCAGGAGCCTGGGAAACATTCTTACTTGGGGAGATCAACAAATCCCCGAACTTGTGGATGAGGTCGTCGATATACAAGTCATCGCCTACAACCGAAAGAGGAAATCCATCATGAATAGAACCACCAAGAAGAGGAGGCTTACTCTGGAAAGATCCATCCTCATCACCACAAAGGAGAAATTGATTAGCATGGAGCATGCCAAGACGTCCAAGATTATCGTCGTAGGGATGGCAATCACAAATGCCACCTAGGATAGAGAAAGAAAATATGAAGAGGAGATGGTCGATGCACTGAAAGAGTTGGATCATCTATTCCATTTGGATAAATATTATCAGGACTCCACGCAGGCCACGATGTTCTTGAGAAGCAAATTCCAAGTTTCCTACAGTAAATTCACAAATGAGCAGCACCTTTTCACTATAGGGATAGTCGATTTCCAATAAGACACCCTTATGGCACTGCCAACGTGCAAGGACATAGAAATATGGTATGATAAATACCACCAAGAGGTGGAAAGAATTGATTACATCAGCATGGTCGAGACACCGAAGAGAAAGGTATTTGGGTGCTAAGGGACAACAACATCGACCGTATAAGAAAGTTAGCCGAATACTAGGTGAAAATGGCCCAAGAACCTCATTAGGAGATCCAAGAGAAATGGGTCGATTGCAAAAGGAGTTGGACCAAGATCAATCGGGCGATGAGAGACATTGGTCTCCCAGAATTCGGCACACCCGAGGATTTGTCGACTTGCATGACATAGTCAAACTACATGCAGAACAAGACTCATCTTGGACTGCAGAGATAGAAAAGGTAGAAAACATGGCACCAGGTCAAGTACAACAATTCATGGAACACCCAATCAATGCTCAGACAGTGTTATAGTAGTTAAGTGCTAGATTAGTCAAGTATCAGGCATGGGCAGTGGAAATAAAGGAGACCATTTCGGCCCCAATGAACCAACATAGATTCCCATATGCCAACACATGCGAGGAACTCTTCGTCAACTGGTCGGAGTATGAGAAGAGTCATCCACTCAAGTGAAATCATTTGATGACTCTTAGAATACTAAGATATGAAAGCACCAGGTGGTGATGTTTTTTTTTACTTAGCATGCACTCTTGATAGTTATTTTTGGTTAATAATTTGTTATTAATAGGAGGATCGACCTGTTAGAAGGGGTCGATGGTTTTTGCAAAGACCCTGATTTTTGAAATTGTAAAGAACTATTTTGAACCTACCTTGAGAAGTCTGGTTTAGGACTTGAGACAAGTTTTTGTTTTCATCAAAGGCATGTGTTATTGGATCATAAGGAGGAACTACCTCCGACTTTATCTAATGAATGGATGTTGTAATGAGTAAGAGTTTCTGAATATTTTGATAAGTTATCTGATTCAATAATTTTATAATTCTTTCCTCCAATGATGTAAACAAATCGTTGTGTTAATGTGTGATTGGTGATTATAGCTAAGGAAAATATTTTTATTGCCATCGTTTTATTGCATGTATGTTCTCTTCGAATAAATTTTATCTCAGTCAATAATTGAAATACCAACAAGTTGATGTATTAGTACTAGGCTTGTCATAGGTGTAAGAATCATTGTTTGCATGCTTGAGCATGAGTGTTATCCCAAGCTCAACCTTATTCAGTAGTTTAGAATTTCCCCTTCGTTACCCAGCTGGTTTATACCAGCATTTATCTTGTATCGGTCCCACCTATAAGAGAAAATACAAAAAAGATAACATTCAAATTGAAGGAGGAGCTTTCACAAGAAGACATCCTGTCAATCACTACGTAAAGCCCATCAATTAATTGGTCGGATCGTAATATCTGAAGAACCATTCCACTATCAAATGTTGAAAATTCTAATTGGGCCTCGATGGCAGGTTTGGTTCCTACTATTGAGTTAAAGGGATTTAGGACCCCTCAACACTTTCCAACGTGGACACCCTCGACTTTGTACCAGAAACATTGTTTTTGGTACTTTTTGGTTTCGACCCTTTGGCCTGATGTTATACTAGAGACTTAACAAAACGATTAAAAATTAGGAATTTCTTCCAATTTTCATTCTATTCATGAAGTCTGGCTTCAACCAAAATTTGTATCAACCTGAAATTAAACAAGCTACCCTCTAAACTCATAGGGTTACGTTGTATAGCTAAAGCCATTTTCTTCAAATTTTTCATTGAATAAAAAGGCATATCTTACTCATACCCCTTTATGAAATTCATAAGCAGTCTGAGATGATAATAAAACACCAACCCATACCTTCCTTCATAGGTTATGTATTTTTGAAGGATGAACAGAAATCACTCCATTTATTTTTTAACACAAAGGTGGGCATACCTTTCTTCCAATTAGCTTCCTTTGTTGGGTCTTTGAGGAAGTATTTCCATAATTCTCCTTTAATACTTTGATTCTTGAACCATAGTTTTCCACCTTGAGGTAGCCCTATAACTTGTGAAATGAATTCATTTGATAATTGCAACTCAATATCACCAATTCAAGCCCATGTTCCATCAATTTTTTTCACAAAATCCTTGGTTACCTTATTTTCATGCCCTTGAAATCTCTATAAAAAGGGAACCCATCCATCTCTTTGAAATCACCTCATGCATTTTGGATATGCTTCCAGAAGTTCAATTCCAATCGGTTCATATATGACCATAGGTCCCATGCTTTGAATTTGGAGAGTTAGCAACAATTCCAACTAAAACAAAACTCTTTGTCACAGGGAAAAACAAGAAATAACAATGAACATATGGTAGATTTTATGAATAAGGAGAAAAATTCAAGCGACTTCAATGATGATGGATTCATAATTCAAAATCGTGTAAACATTCATGCCATTTTTCATTCCACCATTACAACTTATGGAGACACTCCTTGATGATTGGATCGACCTATCAGTCCAATCAATCAATGTGTTGTTATAATGCATGCCAAAATATAATTTTGTCATGCATATTAAAATTATTTATAGATTTTTTATATGATCAGGTGCATAGTTAAGGTTATAAGGTTTCAAAGGTATTATTAAACAGATGGCATCAAATTCAAGCATTCTGGTAATAGGATAGGATAGACTTAGGAAAATAGAGTAAACACGAATTGAAACTCAGATTTACCCATCCTTGCTTAATTCATAATTGCAAATGCATAGATGATTTAAAAAATTATTACCTTCTTAATTTTACATATAGCCTAAAGAAATTTTCACCTATGGAACTGAAACTGGAACATGATTGAGTCTTGAATGTTGGTTCTTCTATTGGAACTAATGAATTCATTACTGCATAACTTAAGAGAAAGTTCTGGAACCAAAAATGAGAATGAAATATGCTTATGCTAATGAAGAATGTTGAAGATTCCTGAGAAAAATGTTGATGTTGATGGAGATGAGTCATTTATTGAGGAAGATAATCTAAATTTGAAGATGATCTGAATATGCTTCTAAAGTATCTAGAATTGAATTTCATGACAATTTTCATGAAATTCACAAATCTTGCAAATTTCTTACTGCAGGCTAATTTTTAAATGAGTCAATGACTAACAATTGCTTGAAGAACAACTACATGTGACTTTCAGTAGCTGCAAAAAGTGTCTGTAATTGCAGAAAAGTATACAATTGTAGAAATTAACTATCAGTATAAAACATTTTTATCAGTGAACTCTGAATCTTGAACTGTTTGTCTGGTATAAAAGAAATCCAACATCTTACAGTAGTAAAAATTCTGAAAAAAAAAAAAAAACTTGAACATTCTAACAACTGCTAGTGAATTTATTTCTTAAGAAAAACCATGAAAAATATGAAAACCTTCTAAAAATCTGAATTTTGTTAAAAAGAAAGAACATTTTTGACTCGTGCTGTAAAACAGACTTTCTGCATATTGACAAAAAATTGTTACTGAGAAATCAAGTGGTGGAAAGAAAAATGATGAATAGGAGTTGAAGGAATCATGTGTTTATTTGAAGAATATTAGAATTATGTCTGCCAGATTTCTAGTTTTCAAACAAAATTCTTGCATAGTTGTGTCTGTAAACCGGTTTTCACAGACCACACTTATTTTTTCTTTAATTTTTGCTACTCATTTTTTATTTTTCTTTTTTCTTTTATTTCCTTTTATTTATTTTATATTTAGAATAGAGAAAGATCATTTTGACATAAGAGGAGGGGAAGAATTACCCTTGCTCAATATCTCCATCTCTGGTTGTTGAAGCAAGTTATGGACAAATTCCTCTCCATTTGAATAATTTTGATATAACCTTAGTCTATGCCCATCACTAGAAAAGAAATTCACTTCTCATCAATAGTGTTTATTTTGACAGATCCATTATCAAAAATTGTCTCTATCTCATAGGGCCCTAACTAGTGAGTACAGAACTTCCCTTTAAAGTTTTTAAATCTGGAATCAAATAAGAGAGTCTAGTCACATGGTTTGAATTTCTTCTTTCGAATGAATTTATCATGTCATCTCATTTTTTGTTGTTGGATGATGTTGGCCCTTGACCAAGTTTTGGTATAATCTTGGTCATGTTGACCTATTTTGTGACTTCGATAGCCTGTCAAAGGAGAAGCGCAAGATGAAGCAGAGATCATGGAATCTCGGCCCACTTTTGCGCCCCTTTTGGGTTTTTGGGATTATGTAATGGAAAAGGGATGTCGGCTTGTGGGTTTACCCACGCTTAGGCCCACTTTTGTAATGTATAAATAGATATCTAGGCATTGTAAAAGAGATAGAGCTGATAAGTCGATGTGCTAAGTGCTAGATCTATGTGATTAAAGGATTGTAAGTGTTATGTGCCTGTGCGAGACTTGCAGAGATAAGTGCAAGTCATTGTAGAAGTTGTGGAAGACTGTGTGCTTGGATCTACATGGGGAAGGAGGATCTAGCGAGATGCGCAGATCTCCTGTCCTAAGCAGAGTAAGGCTTTGACAACTATGTGCATGTAATCGATTAACTGAATACAATAAAGAAGAAGATTTGGTGGATGTAGCCCCAGGGTGGGGGTGAACCATGTAAATATTGTGTTGTTCTGATTTGTGCATTGTCTTGATGTGTTTATATATTTTATTGGTAAGTGATTTGAGATGATTAGATAGATATTCTTATGATTAGTGGTAATGATATGTAAGGATGTTATATCTGATCCATATGAATTTGCTTAGTGCTCAATCTACTAGGTCTGACCCATTTTACTTATGCCAAGTGATTAAATACATTAGATCAATATGAATGTTGTGAAGCTCTATCAATGAAGTGGATATTGGTTGCATATTAAGGAACTGATGGTGCTAAGTGCTCTATTAAGCCTCATAATCATAGATTGGTGTCCCATCTAAGGTTGCAGACACCGGAGTCTTGTAACCACCCCTACCTCTACCTCGAGCGAGATTTCATCTGCTTCGTAGGTGTTTCTGAAAGGGTCGATAGTTAGAGTTTTGTTGGTGTGTTGCCATAGCATTGAACCCTGGGTCTGCCCCTGTGCCAACAAATGGTTCCGTTGTCGGGACCTAAAATTGTGATTGTTGGGAACTAAGAAAGAAGAAAGTCTTTGTGCAAAGATTCGATCTGAAAACTCTAAAAGCTCTATGCATAGATATGTTTCCCTAGTGCGCAACATTTTACTCGATCCTTGAAGATGTGTACCAAGAGGAAGATTAGATTTGAAGAAAAGAGGTAAGATTTGTAAGCTCTGTGCTCTAATAAAGGTAAGAATAGTGAAAAGTTTTAGATCTGAAAGCTTTCTGCTCTGTAAAAGTAAGATAAGTGGAAATTTTTGTTTCTAAAGTATGGATCTAGGTATGCATGATAGATTCAGTCCTAGATTGAAAACTAGGGCACTAATAGATGAAAGAAGGTTTGATATAAATAGATCTGATAGGAATAGTGAGAAATATGTTATACCTATGCATAGAAAGAATGTTTGGACTAATAAAAGGATGCAAGATCCTAGAAAGAATTTTTTGCAAGTTAGCTACCATGATCATGGTGTGCAGCACAGAAGAAGATGATGATCATTTAAATAAAGAGAGGATTAATCCTCTGTTACAGTTGCAGAAGACCAGGCCATCTTGCTAAGGAATTCCCTGGAAGAAGATCTAGTTGTCTTTGTTACAACTCTATGTGTTGCACCTTTTTCGTCACCTTGGTGAGCAAATAAGAGGTGCTTGCATGCCCAGTTGGGTCTTGCTGAGCAGGATAGCTGTAGAGGAAAGAGTTAGAGAAATAAAAACAAAACTATAAGCAAGAATTAAACTGATACAAACTAAAATCATAAGCATAGGGACATAGAGATAACAAACAAAAAAAGACCCATGTCACCAATGTTTTTAGGCTGATCTATTGATGAAATCAAAGCACCAAGAAGAAAGGAGACTATGAGTCCCTTATTCCTCCAAGGGAAGGCTCTTGTACCCTCACAAGCTTGCTCTCCTTACAACAAAGAAAATGAAAATAGTGGTGAAAGAACTCTTTGCAAATCCACTCAATGGAGAGGTGGATTGCTCAATGAAATGGTGCCAATGTGTTCTTGTCAAGGATGGAGTCCTTAAAACA
>SNQJ01S0049552.1:17476-36252 GCA_010110895.2 Picea sitchensis
CTTTGAATTCCTTGAGAAAATGAGGTGCATTCATGGCTTTTTATAGCATTGCATTGGGTTATTGTGTAACTGCTTTGTAGTGTGAAAAGAGGCCATTTAGGGCATTATTAGGTCTTTGACCAACCCACCATTTGGATCCAGCCTGGATTTGGAGGTCAAATCAGCTTGGGAGCTGAACCATAAGTGGTTGGGAGGCCGACCAAATTCATAAATGCATCGTTTAGCAGGTGCGCGGCTTTTTGCGCTAACAGCCGTGCACCGTGCGCATATGCGCGCTTGCTACGATCCTGTTCCGCACATGTGCGCGCGCGCCCAAATTCTGTAAAGCGCTCTTCAATTTTTCACTACTTTGTATAGTTTTTTGCCCTTTTTGAATGCTGTGAGATTAATTCAGGGCCATGAATGACTTCATTACTGTTTGACGATGCTGAGTTCTTGTAACCATGTGCGGACAAAATTTCAGTGATAACAGATGCCCCCTGATGGATGAGGTTAGGAGCACATGTATAGCCGAAATCCATCAATGTTTCTTCTATTGAGAATGTTGTTGTAAGAGAGAGCAATAGTGGGATCGTTCAGAGTGATCCATTGGAGAACAAAGGAACCGGTAGGACCCGACCTTCTATGAGGTGTGCAAAATAGAAAACTGTGTACAAACGAGGCGGGCATGCCCCATGCTCATGTTATGTAACTCTGAAAAAAGATGACTGAAGTGTTGGTGTAGACAACTGCAGCGCCCTCGGGGGCGGTGATGATAAAGGCATAAGACAAGTCTACAAAGGAACATACTCTGAATAATAGGCAATGATCGCGGTAATCAGTATCAGCGATGATGCGGGCATTGATGGCCCTACCAAGTTCAGAGGTCTTCGGCAAATGATAGAAATAACTGCAATAGTCGCAAAGTAAGACCCACCATAACATAAGAAAGTGTTGGCTTCAAATTTTATGGGGGGCAACGACAGCAGGGAGCAATGGTGTTTCACCCTGTGCCATCTGAGATCTCTCATTGAATGGAGAATGAGAATCAAGATAATGTCGCCCTTCTGGAAAATTGTGTTGATGTCGACAAAAGGGGAACGCAAATCCTAGAAGCAAAGGGCTTCGTGGAATCTACTGAGGTGAGGAAGTGGAAGAGGTACATGGACGAAGTCAAGAAGTGGGAAGACTCAATACTTCCCTTGGTTGGAGGATGTATGAGATAAAGAGTGGTTGCAACCGTGTAACGAGGTCGAGTGTCAGGGGGACGACAAGACCGGTGATAAGTTATGCCAGAGGCAGGACAAAGTGAACACATTCAGAGGGTA
Source organism: Picea sitchensis (assembly GCA_010110895.2). Lineage (NCBI taxonomy): Eukaryota > Viridiplantae > Streptophyta > Pinopsida > Pinales > Pinaceae > Picea > Picea sitchensis. Next base: position 18,784 of record SNQJ01S0049552.1, read on the forward strand.
GAGGTAAGTGACCTGTGGGGGTACTCTGAAGAGATGGATGATGCCGGAAAGGGTAAGTGATGCTCCAACCAAGGGTGACATGGGTTGCGTGTGGCCAAAAGGAAGCAAGTCGCCAAAGGTGACGACAAAAAAGAGAATGTAATGACTGGAAATAAAGGCGTTTGTACAATAAATAACAAATAATTGGGGAGAAATGTACAGATACAGAAATGGGTGCCCCAGTGTGATATGGGTGGCCCACGTAGGGCATAATGTGCTTGGAAGACTAATGAAGGGTGGGGGCCCCATTGGTGAGTTTCTGTATGAGGTAGGTGAAATGGGGGTAGGTTCATAGATGGGAAAACTGATTGTGGATGAAATGAAGGGTTCATGATACTGCGGATGTGCAGGCAAAAAATAGAACCGTAAAGAGATAATCTGGGAGTCCATGTGGGAAAGCTAGCAAAATGAGGAGGAGTATGTGGTTGATTCGCGACATGATGAAAGACTATCGGGACTCCCATCCCTAAAGGGTAATGAAGAACAGCATGAGTGTCAAAAGTGCCAAAAGGTGTTATGAATGGGACAACTCATGTGGGTAAGAATGCTACCGGGTAACAGTACCGAAGATGCAAAATGGAGGTGTGGGTACTGCAGAGCCGGGAATGGGGATCCTAGAGGTAAACATCATAGGGTGTGACTGGAAATGAAAATGCGATACAAGGGGAAAGACTACATGCCAGTGTTGAGAATATACCTGAAGGGGTGATGCCGATGGATGATGAGCGAGTACCTGCACACATGAAAACCAAATATCCAAAGTGAACAATATCTGAAGAGAATCAAAGATATGAGCATGTATTTGATAAATGTGACTATACGCGTGCGTACCTAACCATGATATGAAAAAAGGGTGCCTCGGGGGCTTAGGATGAAAAGCGACCCAGGGACTGTTGTGATGTAGGTGACGGGATGTTGATCCCATGGCTAAAGATGGTTTGAAAAATGGACACCTTGGGCTCCCTGAATGGTGAGTGGAAGTTTGGCAAAAGGCCTATATATAGTTGTAAAGCCCACATTGCCACCTCATTTGTACCTGCTGTAATACTGATTGGACAAGCAGTTTTCAGAGGAGATTTGGAGATTCGGGGAGGATTTGCGAGTATCAGGTTAGTGGTCTGATCATCCTGCATAGAAATAGGTTTTCAATTTTTGGGCAGGGTTTGTACGGAGGGTCGTACAGGGGTATTTAGGAGGTGTGGTCCCCACATGCGTGAGCGATTCGGTGATAGGTGCGCATGAGTGCGTGCTTGTACACCGAATATACGTGCATGGGAGCGCGATAAGGAGAATTTAAGGCACGCCTGAAGGGCGTGCCTGTGAGTTGAACAGGCGCGCACCAGTGCGTGCCTGTGGGTTTGACAGGCACGCATCTGTGCACGTCTGTATGGTGAACAGGCGCGCGTAGGAGCATGCCTGTGAGGAAAACAGGTGCACACTGATGCACACCTGTGTAGTGCACAGGCGTGCATATATGCATGCATGTGTAATGAACAGGCGCGCATGTGTGCGCGCCTATGGGTAACAAAACCGCACCTAGGAGGCAAGGTTGAAGGGTAAAAAATGAGTCTTTTTGATGCTGTTGATGGTTGCATGAGCTGATATAGGGCTCTGTGTTGTCTGCAGGTGGACCGTGGTGACGATGCTAGTGTGGTGGTGAGAGCAAGACTGGGCCTAGTTGCGAGACGCCATGGCCATTGAGGGGCCTGGCGTGCATGCAACTTTGGCAACCTGTGGGTTGCTAAAGTTCTTTGAGTGTCCGTTGATATGGGCACATGAGTATCTATTGTAGTTCCTGATCCAAATGTGGAGTCCAGAGCTGCACTACTTCCTCGTGCGAGGAGAGAAGATCCCCTTCACTGCAGTGGAGGATATTTATCTCTTGACTGGGCTCCCCTTTCAGGGAATGCCCCTACCGGCAAAGCCGGTGTTGCCCAAGACTATGTTACTGGCTGATATTGGCCAGAGATATTGCTCAGGCTATGACTTTATGTCTAGGACTGTGGTGAGTATAGGGGCGATAGATTCCCTGGCGCATCACTGTATAACAACGATGATTGTGCGGATATATGGGTCGTTGGCGACCCAGCGGATTAGTGGTGGCCATCTTTTGGTGTTGGAGAGAGTGTTGGCCAACGAGTGGTTCGCTTGGGGGTTGACGCTTCATGCTAGGATGGTGGCACAGTTGGACCACTGTCGGTCCACTGATGGAGGAGAGTTTGCTTTCGGGTCCATCCTAGTGGCCTGGTTTTTAGAGAGGGTCTCGATGTTGTGCCCGAGGGTTCTATTGGAGATGTCGGGGGCACGAGAGCCGCAGTTGAGGCGGTGGTCGAGAGTTTTTCTTCGTCACGATGGTGGCAAAGGTGGCCACTTCTTTTCAGCAGAGGCGGCACGGATATGGCGGCAGATGTTGTAGGTGATACTTCGGTACACCTATGCTGGGGTGGACTTCCGGGGTGACCCAGACATGGTGCTACCTCTAGGGGAGGTGTTTGACCATCGAGGTATGTTTAGTATTTGGTGTGTATGTTTTTGGTGTATGTTGTTTTTTGAGATAGCAGTCCATATGTATACGATATAGATGTTGATACTATCTGTTGTTGTTTTTTTTACATGTGCAGATGTGGCACCTCGTGGGCGCGAGGTGGAGATGCAGAGAGAACCGGCTCGTTGAGAGCTGGAGAGACTACCGCATGGAGAGAGACGTCGGCGGGAGGATGTCGCGGGGCGACCAGCGGAGCCAGAGAGGGCAGCGAGGAGGTGCTAGTTCAATGACCCTGGTGTTATCACTCCAAGAAACTCTTTAGGGTTGTAGGCTAAGGATGCTTGGTAACTTAGAAATAATGGTTTTTATGTGTTTGGGACAATGGGGTCTTTAATGATTTATGTAAGAAACAACTCATCACACATATAAAGATACAGTGCTTTCAGGAAACAATAATCAGATCAAATACTTGAATGAGAGGATGGAGAACACTATTCTTGATTGCCAATACAAGTGAATGTAGGGCTTAATACAAGACAGAGAGAAATCCTTTAATTTCAAGTCTATGAGCTCAATAAAGAGATAGCAGTCTTTATGAACTAAAATAAACTGAAACAAAGTACAGGAAATGAAAGATGGACAATTATGATATTGAAAACAAAAGGAAACTAAACCCTTGTATTTTAGCAAAAATAGGCATTTATAGCCTCTTACAATCAGTTTTACAGATCCTAAAAACATGGATCTATGTTTAAAAATAGAAATTCAAATGTATCTAAACAACTTGATAAAGGTTTAACAACTAAACTATCATTCGGATTGTTTCCAATCTCAAAAATTCTCCATCTCTATCCTTCAGCTTCTGGGATCTGCGATGTAATGAAACATGGCAGGACACCTGTCTTGACAGTTGGATTTCTCCAACGTTCATGGTCGATATTTGAGGAAGTTGTTTTGCATGTGGTTCCTAAAATTCTCTCGAACCTCTGATGTTGAGTCCTTTGCATGCGATCTGATATTCCCTTGATACCCTGGAACCTCTTTATAATCTGTAAAATTGACCTCTTCTATCCTTAGTTTCCAAAAACACTTTTTCCTGCTTTCACCAGCTAACGGGCTTTATAATTCACTAGTTAGCTGGTGAAAGCACTGCCTTTCAGCAGCTAACGGGTCATAAAATTTCACTTTGCACTGGTGAAAGTTCTGTTTGAGCCAAAAATGGACTTTCACCTCCAAAATGCGATTTCAACAAAAATTCAATGTGTTTCTGATTTCTCCCCTTGCATGTTAACAACCACTTGAGCAAGTACCTTCAAATCTGGATGGGATTTTTTCTTTTGTTTTTGTTTCAATCTTCTTATCTGCCTTTTAAGGCGTTTGGAAAGCCACCATAGACTATTGTAATCTTTGGTGAGTTTTTGCTTTCTTCTCTTCTCTTTAACACTTTCCCGAGCCAGTCTCTCAAACGCAACATTGGTTTTTGTGAAGTTATCAGACAACTTCTTGTACCTTTCTTTGATTACCCGTTCCAAAACCTCTTGTTGATCGATTACCTCTTTCAGGTGCTTGATTTTCTGAGTTTTCTTTGATTTAGAGCTCTTTGATGTTTCTTCTTCCTCTATATGAGTGAAGGTCTCATAGTTCTGTGCAAACTCAATTGACTGCTCAGGACTCTTGGTGACAGGGCATTGATCTTGTTGTTCTGATTCTGAGTCTATGTAGGGCAAGTTCAATATATTGGTTCTCTTCTCTGTAGGCTGCTCTATGGGTTGTTCTGTAGTGGTTTCAAAGTTTAACCTTTTCTTTGACCTGTGGGATTTCACTCCAGAGATTCTATCTTTTGGAGGTCCGGCAGGGTCCTCCTATTCCTTGAACTGCTTTGAGGAGTCAACTGTTTCTTTGAACCTTTCCCCTGTTCATTTACGGGCTGAGTTTGTGTTTCAAAGCCCTCCCAAAATACAAAATGCTGCCAACTCCTTCCCTGTTGTCTTAATTCCTCCAGAATGATCAATTTGATAAGGCCGAAGTGATACAGAGTATTCTTCATGCTTATGGGTTGAGCCCTGATCTTCTTGCAAACCTTAGTTAAACTCTTATGTAAGAAAAAAGGTAAATTGAGGAGAGTTTTACCTGTGAAGTGGTCTAGGAGCTTGAAATGATACAACATGATTTTTTCATACCTGCCCTCCGATGTTATGTAGAGTTGGATCCCCTTAAACAGATCCTACCATTCATCCTCTAAATGTGAAACTGGTATGCTCTTCTTCCATGCATTATGCTTGAACTCCTCCTTCAAATAAACTCTGAAGTTTAAGTTTTTGGTGGCAGTGGTTTTGAACAAACTCTGGCCTAACCTTGGTAGGTTGGTCATTGCAGCAATGGCAGCTTCATCTACTAAGATCTCCAAGGACTCAACACGAGTCTTATTCCCATCAAAAGTTTTGGCAAAATCTTCTGCTGTCGACTGGTGGCAACCATTCTGCAACCTCTCAACGAATTCAATACAACTTGCATTTGAGAAGTGTTTCTGGACTTCTGGATCTGTCTGTAGGAATGATAGGTTGTCTAACTCTTTTTTCAATAAAGACCCACTGGGTCTCCTCACCATTCTGTCACCCAAAATCCCAAACGACTCTGCATACACAATATAGGAAACTGATATTCGAGCCGAAGTCTTGCACTGTTGAAAGCACTCGGGAGTCAGCTCTATCTTTCAAATTTAGAAACTTAGCATACATTGGAGAGTTATGCATGTTGGAGAAGTGATAAACTGATTTGATGTTGTCAGCCAGGTATTATAGCCTCTGTACCTGCGTTGCTGGATTCGAAATTGCCATTTTCGGTGCCATGAGTGTGCAGCATGCGTCACTGAACAAGATCCACATCGTAATCCTATTTTGACGTGCAAACCTGAGTCTCCATCATTACCCACTTTCACTAGTGCATCATTCTGGATTTGCATGACGTGGGATGATCATATCATCATTAGATTTTAGAAACATGGATAAAATGCACGTCATTCCCGCTTTCTCCAGCCAACGACCCTTACCTCTTTCACCAGCGCACAATCCTGTGGAAAACACCCCTTAGCTGTTGAAACTTACTGCTTTCACCAGAGCACGATCCCGTAAGAACTGCTCCATATCTGTTGGAAGTCGCCACTTTCACCAACGCACAACTCGCAACAATGCTTCTTGGGATTTTTTAAAGTCATCACTTTCACTAGCGCATGGAAATATAAGAGATGCTCCTTAGCTGTTGAAAGTCGCCACTTTCACCAGCTAACACTCATCTTTTAAACACACGTTAGCTGTTGAAAGCATTTTTTGAAAATTTTGAAAAGAAGATTATTATGGGTCATCTTATTTCTAAGACAAAAAACCAAAACCTAAGTCTTGTAGCAAGAAAAACTCAAAATCAATTTGAGAAAACTACCAATAGCCATGCTATCCACCACAAAATACGACCAAAGGGACGGGTTCATTTTGGGAGCTAACATTTGGCTCCAACTAGGATGGGCATCTCCCTGTGAGGTGACCAAGAACCTAGCCAGACTCAGTAGCCTTATTACAACTTAAAACAGAAATTTGAAAAGTAGTTTTGCTAGTACCATTGGGCATGGAGTTATTGAAATGACAAAAATAAAGAAAAAGAACTAGAAAATAATATGTACAAGTAGAACAGGGCTTCAAAGGAAGCCTTATGAGAAATAAATCTTCAGAAAGCGCCCGTTGAAAGGGCCACCTGCTACTGCCTCGCCTGAAAGAGTTTGGAGAACAAAGGTATTGTTCTACTGCACCACTGTTATGACAAAAGGACCTGTCCAGAGAGCCTCAAATTTTTCGTGTTTCCCCTTCTCCTGCCTTGCTGCATCCCACTTTAAGACTAAATCCCTTGTTTTGAAGACATTTGATTTGACTTATTTGTCGAAAGTTTCTTTGATTCTTTCTTGATGCAATTCTGTTTTTTCCAAGAGATGCTCTCTATCTTGTTGTAGTTCCACCAAATTATGAATTCTCTGAGTCAAATCACTTGGTTCAGAATCAGTTTCTTGTAAGAACTTTGCAACCGCAAATGCAAGTTGAACAGGAAATATGTCTTCAGTACCATATACCAACTTGAAAGGAGATGTGCCAATTGATTTCTTACATGTAACCCTATCATCCCACAAAGCAAACTTCAGTTTGGAATCCCAACCTCCGGCATTTTGTTCAAGCAGCTTCTTTATAATTCTGACTAAACTCTTGTTGGATGATTCAGCTAATCCATTCCCTTGCGGATAGTAAGCTGTGGAATGTACCAGCTGAATTCCCAGCTCTTCACACAATTTCACCAAGTGTTTATCTTTGAATGCAGCAACGTTATCAGTGACTATTCTCTTAGGGTAGCCAAATCTAGAAAATATGTTTTACTGTAGAAAATTTATGATGATAGTATGATTAGCGTTCTGGGTGGGAATAGCCTCAATCCACTTTGTAAAGTAATCGGTGGCAACCAGGATCCACCGATGCTGACCACTAGAAGGTGGATGAATTTCACCTATGAAGTTCAGGCCCCACTGCTGGAAAGGCCCTGTGACCAATATAGGTTTGAGGGGAAGAGACTTCAATTGTTGTTTACCTTCGAATCTCTGACATTTGTCACATGTTTTCACAAACTCATACACATCTGAAAATAAGGATGGCTAGTAGTAACCAGATCTTAAGATTTTATGTGCGGTGGTTTTCCAATAGTGATGTCCTCCACATTCACTATTATGAAATTCAATCATGACCTTAGCTGCTTCTTCTTGATTTACGCACCTCAACAATAAACCTATGGGGTTTTTCCAGAACAACAAGCTGTCATTGATGCAGAAATTTATGGCTTTGAGATTTAAAGCCTTTCTTTGAGTTTTTGTCAAATCTAACGGGACTGATAAAGTTTGCAAAAACTGAATAATATGACTGTACCATTTGCAATCAGCTAAGTGAGCTGAGACCTTCATTTTCTCACCTTCTTTATCCTCTGAAGGCTGAACATTTTCTGGATTAATACACATCAGATTTATTTCAAGCAGCCTACAATTTTCCTCTGCCAGAAGTTTGGCAAGGCCCTGGCCCTTCACAAGCTTTGTTGGTTTGATTTCAACATCAAATTCAATCAACCTTGCTATCCACTTACTCCTTTTTCCATCAATATCGGGTTGGACAAGAACATCTTTAACTGAACTGGAGGGAACGAAAGCTATTACCTTTGCCTAAAGAATATAAACTCTGAAAGATTTCAATGACTTGACAAGTGCATATGCTTGTTTCTCCAACAATTCGTACTTTACTTCTACATCCCTCAAGACCTTATTGAAGAAGGCAACTAGCTGTTCCTGATCATCAATGTTTTTCTGCAAGAGTACTGCTATGATTGTATCACTGGAAGCAAAAGAAAAAATGTAAAATACCTTGGAGAAATTGGGACTGATCAAAACAAGGGCTGTTGTGATGGCTTCCTTGATGGCATTGAATGAATGTTTGGCTACTTCAGCCCATTTTACCTCAGAGTCCTTTCTCAACATAGCAGTGATATGTTTTGTGAGTTCAGCAAAATTTACTATAAACCTTCTGACAAAGTTTATAGTCCCAAGGAAAGACTGAATGTCCTTCTTTGATCTAGGAAGAGACAGATTTTTAATTGCTTCTACCCTCTTTGGGTCAATTTTAACCCCATCAGTTGAAACAATATGCCCAAGTAATTTCCCTTCCTTAAGTGAAAAATTCGATTTTTTTGGATTAAGAGAAATGCCATACCTTCGACATTTCAGAAATGTCCTTCTTAAGTGCTGCAAATGAAGTTCATGGCTGCTTGAGAAAGCAGTGATATCATCGAGATAAATCAGGACAAATTTATCTTTCTCTCCAACGAAAGCAATGTCCATTTCCCTTTGGAATGTCGCTCCTACATTCATCAATCCAAGGGGCATCTTCTCGTACATAAACGTACCCCATGGAGTGGTAAAAGAAGTCTTTTCCTTATCTTCCGGATGGACAACAATCTGGTTGTATCTGGAAAACCCATCAATAAAAGACATCACCTTTGATCCCAACACCTTCTACAAAATATGCTCCATTTTAGGGAGAGGGTAGTTGTCCTTCCTAGAGCACTTATTCAAATTTCTGAAGTCGATGCAGAGTTTGATCTCCCCATTCTTCTTCCTAACCGGCACAATATTCGCAATCCATTCTGAATACCTGAGAGGAATGATAATGCGGGCATCCAACAGTTTCTTAATTTCCCTTTCCATTGTAGGCAGCAACAAAGGGTTGAAGGATCTAAGCTTCTGCCTGAATGGTTTGGTGTCTTTATTCAAGGGAATCTTATGTTGAATCACTTCTATATCAAAAGTCTTTAAGTCATCATACTGCCAAGCAAAGATGTCTGCAAATTCCTTTAGCAATTCTCCATAATCAGCCCTTTGTTTTTCAGTCAAATGTGAGGCTAAGTTAACATGTTTAGGATATTGCTCACTAGCCACATTATACTGCAAAACATATGAATCTTTTTCCCCACTTTGCAATTTGACAGCCACATCATTGTTATCGAACAGCCTTTCCAACGGGACCAAACCTTTAGGAATTCTGTTTGTAGACAGTTGAACTATTTCATGTGCTGCGATCTTGGTTTTGAACTTTGGCTCCTCAATTTCATTGTCATGTTCATTCTCCTAACCAATCTGCAGATCTGCAAACTCATCTATCACTGCAAGGAATCTAGTGAGTTCAGCATCGTCTTCAAAAACCTTCCAAAATTTTACATTATCAGGGAGAGAGGGCCTATATTTAACTTGAATTTCATAAGTTAATTTATGAGGCAGAGGGGGTATGAATGCACAAGAAGACACAGCCAATGAATCAGCCAATTCATTCATTGCTCTAGGTACATATGTAATTTTAAAATCTGCAAAATCGTGAATTGCCTTCAACACTTCATCTCTGTATGCCTTCATCCTGACATGCTTTGCTTGAAAGGACTTATTCACCTGCTGAATAATCAAATATGCATCTCCAAACACCTGCAATTTTTTAATGCTCCTCTCTTTTGCTGCATTCAGCCCCAAAAGTAGTGCCTCATACTCAACGATATTATTAGTCACTTTAAAATCGAGTTTAAAGGACAAATGAGAAGTTTTCTTAGAAGGGGAAATGAATACCACTCCTGCTCCAGTTGACTCCTTAGTGCAAGTACCATCAAAAAACATGGTCCATAGATCATCTTCTGCTGTTTCTGTGGACTGAATTGTGGTCTGCTCTGTGGGCTTTCTGAGCGGCAATGTATCAAGCAATGAATCATCAATTTGCAAAATACAAGATCCCATACCTGTGTCAACCGAATAGATAGGATGATTGGATGGATTTTTCTCATCACTAATTACATATGCCAACTAGGATTCCCTATATATCCTTCTATTCACCCCTCCAAAAACAAGGATAGTAGCATAGGAGAGATCCATTTGAAGAGTGCCACCTAGTCTCTTCATCCACGATCTTGATAGTAGACATACGAATTTTGGAGGTATGTTGGCCACCACTATATCCATCACCATAGTCTTCATTGATGCTTGGGTTAAGGTTACAGCCAAATCCTTAATCATCCCAAGACATTTGACTTTTCCAGAATCAAAGGAGAAAAGTTCATGACAAGACTTGGTGATCTCTAGTCCAAGCTCATCCATGACAGCCTTTGGCATCAAATTGTGCAAAGCACCAGAGTCCAACAAACAATTATGCAGTGTTTTCTCATGAATATTTAAAGAAATGTAAAAGGGAGGACAACTATCATCTCTATCTTCTATCATTTGGCCCAGAGTGATGGTTGGCTTATCATCATAAATGTTGAGGATATCAACAGAAAGGGATATAGATTGGGGATCTAGATTTTTGAGGATATCTCTTTTGAACATTTCATTTTTCATCAGCTCTACTAGAGGAATAGGAATCTTATTTTTTTGTATTTCAGCCTCAAAATTAAAAGAATATGGAACTTTATCAGAAGTTTTACCAGAAACCTTTACCTGATTTGAAGGGGCTTCCTGATTTCTTTGTTGTTCAACAGGAGGCTGACTTTCTGGAGTTTGATGTTTGACAGGGGCAGTAGTATTTTTAGGAGGAGCTGATGCTTTCACTTTTGAAGAATTTTCTTGCTGATCTTCTGATGTCTGATCTTTTTGCTTAACAGGGGAAGCAGTCTTTTCAGGAGAGGCTGGTGCATCTTGTTGAGCAGTATTAGATTTGGATCGAAAGTTATATCTATTTTTATCTTCAATTGTGAAAATGCCATCACCAAGAAGATCATCTTCTGTCTGTTTAGTCATCAATGATTCTTCATAGTCATGTTGTGTTAGATAAGATTTCCCTGTTTCTTCTCCAACACAATGAATGTCACCTTCTCCATCTTCTTGATCTTCACCATTGTCTTCATCCATCACAACATTTTGAAGAGGGACCTTTATCCTCTGATCTTCAGTAGAATTCTTTTCTCTTTGAAAGATCTGAGTTGGTTGATTATTTCTTCTGAAGTTATTTGTATTTTGATTCGGATTTCTGCCTGCAGAATCATAAGTGCCTCTTCCCTTCACAGGCTGTTTATTTTGATCTTGAGCTTAGATATCTCAGAGGTTAGAGACTCTAGCATCTTGGCCATCTTATCAAGTTTTGGATCAGCATTTGATGAAGATGAAGCTTCATTCTTTGGTCTTCTCCTATCAAATTCTCCTTTCCGCTTCTGGGAGGCTAGAATATTTGATTCCACCTCAAGGGCAGCATCTTGCATGAGAGATAATGTTGGTGACCTCCTTTCTCTCAACAGTAAACAAAAATCTGAATCAAAAGCATCAGAATATGTGATCTTGGCAGAAGCATCTGACAGTTTTATCTCAGCTGGTATTTTTCCATACATCCGGTTAAACCTTTTGGTGAAATCAGAGACTGACTCACTACTTTGTTTCCTCAAGTTTTCGAATTCTGTGATGTAGTAGAAAATATCTCTTCTGTCACCCTAATGTTTCAGAAATGTCTCATCCAATTGTTTAATTCCGGCAATGGAACCAGTAGGGAGTTCTTTAAACCATTTCCTAGCATGGCCATCTAGGCTTTGGACAAAGACTCATGTCCAAACATCTTCTTGCTCAATATTAAGGTTCTCTGCATAACTGTAAAAAGCCTCAATATGTTCCTCAACAGACACATCGCGTTCACCTATGAATTTGGGCATATATTTCTGATAGTCTCCTATTGGCATGACTTCTACTGGGTTTGGCAATATGAGTGGTGCATACCTAGCAGTTAGGATTTGTTGCATCTTAGTCAAAGGAGGTGGTGCAGCCATGACTATCAGAGGTGGGGAAAATGATAGTTTCTTCTTCAAGTCTTCAACACTGGAGGAATGTGAAAGAGGTGAATTTTCTAATGGGAAAGAGGTCTAATAAGAGGCTCTATAAAAATTTGCAAGCTGGCCAACTAAATTTTCTTCACCCTTAGCAGATAGCTCTTGGAGGAGGTGTTCAATAGCAAGGAGGCTAGTATAAATGTTCAAGTGATCTTCTTGTTGGTGAGAGTGGAAAGACTCAAGGGAAGAAGAACTATGGCTTCTTTCTAAAGTCTTAGATGTTTTTTCAATCAAATTAAAGTCTATCAATTTATCATCACTAGGATTTTTCTGTTGATCAAAAAGAATTTGCTCTTCTACAGAATTTACAGCGATTTTTTCATCAGTGTTCTCTGAAAAGAACTCAAATTTTTCTATAGTAGATTTTTTAGAACTGAAAAGAGGATTACCTTCTGTATATGCTTTTGAAGTTTGACCTTGAATCGTCATTCCTTTTCTGAGAATTAATTCTGGATTGGACACTGGTGTGGTCAGTGATTCTTGAGGATTCACCCTAGTACTGATCCTCTTAGGAGCCAGGATCAACTTGTGGAGTCGCCAGATAGATGATTACAACCAACTGAAAATGTCTAATCTTTGTCTATCATCAAAGATCAGCTTTGTGTCATATCCCAGGAAAGTAGAGCTTGAATTCTGTCTCCCCGGCAATGGCGCCAATTTGTTATCACTCCAAGAAACTCCTTAGGGTTGTAGGCTAAGGATGCTTGGTAACTTAGAAATAATGGTTTTTATGTGTTTGGGACAATGGGGTCTTTAATGATTTATGTAAGAAACAACTCATCACACATCTAAAGATACAATACTTTCAAGAAACAATAATCAGATCAAATACTTGAATGAGAGGATGGAGAACACTATTCTTGATTGCCAATACAAGTGAATGTAGGGCTTAATACAAGACAAAGAGAAATCCTTTAATTTCAAGTCTATGAGCTCAATAAAGAGATAACAGTATTTATGAACTAAAATAAACTAAAACAAAGTACAGGAAATGAAAGATGGACAATTCTGATATTGAAAACGAAAGGAAACTGAACTTTATTTCTGCAAAAAGAGTCTATACAGTAGCATAAAAATATCTCCCAGTTTGAACCCTTGTATTTTAGCAAAAATAGGCATTTATAGCCTCTTACAATCAGTTTTACAGATCCTAAAATCATGGATCTGTGTTTAAAAATAGCAATTCAAATGTATCTAAAGAACTTGATAATAAAGGTTTAACAACTAAACTATCATTCGGATTGTTTCCAATCTCAAAAATTCGCCATCTCTATCCTTCAGCTCCTAGGATCTGCAATGTAATGAAACATGGCAGGACACCTGTCTTGACAGTTGGATTTCTCCAACGTTCATGGTCGATATTTGAGGAAGTTGTTTTGCATGTGGTTCCTAAAATTCTCTCGAACCTCTGATGCTGAGTCCTTTGCATGCGATCTGATATTCCCTTGATACCCTGGAACCTCTTTAAAATCTGCAAAATTGACCTGTTCTGTCCTTAGTTTCCAAAAATGCTTTTTCCTGCTTTCACCAGCTAACGGGCTTTATAATTCACTAGTTAGCTAGTGAAAGCACTGCCTTTCACCAGCTAACGGGTCATAAAATTTCGCTCTGCGCTGGTGAAAGTTCTGTTTGAGCCAAAAATGGACTTTCACCTCCAAAATGTGATTTCAACAAAAATTCAATGTGTTTCTGATTTCTCCCCTTGCATGTTAACAGCCACTTGAGCAAGTACCTTCAAATCTGGATGGGATTTTTGCTTTTGTTTTTGTTTCAATCTTCTTATCTGCCTTTTAAGGCGTTTGGCAAGCCACCATAGACTATTGTAATCTTTGGTGAGTTTCTGCTTTCTTTTCTTCTCTTTAACACTTTTCCGAGCCAATCTCTCAAACGCAGCGTTGGTTTTTGCGAAGTTATCATACAACTTCTTGTACCTTTCTTTGATTACCCGTTCCAAAACCTCTTGCTGAGCGATTAGCTCTTTCAGGTGMTTGATTTTCTGAGTTTTCTTTGATTTAGACCTCTTTGATGTTTCTCCTTCCTCTATATGAGTGAAGGTCTCATAGTTCTATGCAAAATCAGTTGACTGCTCAGGACTCTTGGTGACAGGGCATTGATCTTGTTGTTCTGATTCTGAGTCTGTGTAGGGCAAGTTCAATAGATTGGTTCTCTTCTCTGTAGGCTGCTCTGTGGGTTGTTTTGTAGTGGTTTCACAGTTTAACCTTTTCTTTGACCTATGGGATTTCACTCCAGGGATTCTATCTTCTAGAGGTCCTGGCAGGGTCCTCCTCTTCCTTGAACTGCTTTGAGGAGTCAACTGTTTCTTTGAACATTTCCCCTGTTCATTTATGGGTTGAGTCTGTGTTTCAAAGCCCTCCCAAAATAAAAAATGCTACCAGCTCCTTCCCTGCTGTCTTAATTCCTCCAGAATGATCAATTTAATAAGGCCGAAGTGACACAGAGTATTCTTCATGCTTATGGGTTGAGCCCTGATCTTCTTGCAGACCTTAGTTAAACTCTTATGTAAGAAAAAAGGTAAATTGAGGAGAGTTTTACTTGTGAAGTGGTCTAGGAGCTTGAAATGATACATCATGAGTTTGTCATACCCACGCTCCGATGTTATGTAGAGTTGGATCCCCTTAAACAGATCCTACCATTCATCCTCTAAATGTGAAACTGGTATGCTCTTCTTCCATGCATTATGCTTGAACTCCTCCTTCAAATAAACTTTGAAGTTTAAGTTTTTGGTGGCAGTGGTTTTGAACCAACTCTAGCCTAACCTTGATAGGTTGGTCGTTGCAGCAATGGCAACTTCATCTACTAAGATCTCCAAGGACTCAACATGAGCCTTATTCCCGTCGAAAGTTTTGGCAAAAGCTTCTACTATCGACTGGTGGCAACCATTCTGCAACCTCTCAACGAATTCAATACAACCTACATTTGAGAAGTGTTTCTGGACTTCTGGATGTGTCTGTAGGAAAGATAGTTCATCTAACTCTTTTTTCAATAGAGACCCACTACGTCTCCTCACCATTCTGTCACCCAAAATACCAAACGACTATGCATACACAATATAGAAAACTGATATTCGGGCCGAAGTCTTGCGATGTTGAAAGCACTCAGGAGTCGGCTCTGTCTTTCAAATTTAGAAACTTAGCATACATTGGAGAGTTATGCGTGTTGGAGAAGTGATAAACCGATTTGATGTTGTCATCCAGGTAGTACAGCCTCTATACCTATGTTGCTGGATTCGAAATTGCCATTTCCGGTGCCATGAGTGTGCAGCATGCATCACTGAACAAGATCCGCATCGTAATCCTATTTTGACATGAAAACCTGAGTCTCCATCATTACCCACTTTCACCAGCGCATCATTCTAGATTTGCATGACGTGGGATGATCATATGATCATTAGATTTTAGAAACGTGGATAAAACGCATGTGATTCCTGCTTTCTCCAGCCAACGGCCCTTACCGCTTTCACCAGTGCACAATCCTGTGGAAAACACCCCTTAGATATTGAAACTTATTGCTTTCACCAGCGCACGATCCCATAAGAACTACTCTGTAGCTGTTGTAAGTCGCCACTTTCACTAGCGCACAACTCGCGACAATGCTTCTTGGGATTTTTAAAAGTCATCACTTTCACCAGCGCACAGACATATGAGAGATGCTCCTTAGCTGTTGAAAGTTGCCACTTTCACCAGCTAACACTCATCTTTTAAACACACGTTAGCTGTTGAAAGCATTTTTTGAAAATTTTGAAAAGAAGATTATTATGGGTCATCTTATTTCTAAGACAAAAAACCAAAACCTAAGTCTTGTAGCAAGAAAAACTCAAAATCAATTTGAGAAAACTACCAATAGCCATGCTATCCACCTCAAAATGCGACCAAAGGGACGGGTTCATTTTGGGAGCTAACACCTGGTGCAAGGCCATCACACGCTCCTCCGGTGGCGGCCAGAGTGGATTTTGATGACATATGTCGTCGGCTGGAGACGGTCTTACAGGATGTGCCTGAGGGAAAGTGGACGTGCATCCAGGATGAGAGTTTCCTGGAGCAGTGTGTGGGGGTGTCGCCACCATGGCGGGCCATAGTGCGACGAGCAACAATGCTTGCTGCTATGACGAGTGGCCGCTTGCCATCGGGGCAGGAGGGTCCTGTGGATGGACCACCACCACCTGGGGCAAGTGGTGGTGGGCCACCACCACCTGAGGGAGGAGCAGGTGGTGGGGTGATAGAGGCACCATGAGTGGTGCATGATGTATATCTTTGTTTTGGGTTGTATATAGGCTTGTGAGCCCATTTTTTGTACCGAGGTGCTGTATTGGCCTGTGGATACATGTATTTTTGTATGTAAACATTCGGATGGCCTGATGGGATTTTATATATACATGAGTATACATATTTTGAGATTCATCTGGTGTCTACATGTGTTTTTTGCTGATGATTTTGATGATGTCTATTCTATATATATGTTGTGACAGGATTTGTGAGATGCTTATGTATGTGTAGCTTGATGTGATATATGCCAATCTAACACCATGTTAGCTATTTGATCTATTATTTGATTCAATTGTCTTGGAATATGTGTAAATGTAATGGAATCAAAATGTCGAGATAACACCCTAACCTATAGGTATTTGCGAAAGAGGCACGGATCGCGTACACGGTATACATTGTTGAGCTGGAGAATGACTAGTTGAGAGTCGAGGAAAATGCTAAGGTGACGAATATGATGATGCTGGGCGTCGGCCAGGAGGCCGATGACAGTAGTGTATTCAGATTGGTTATTGGTTGCGGGCCTCAAACATATGCCGCTTGAATATGGCATTTCATGTGAGGGAGTGTAGAGAGCCCAAGCAGCCGAAGCGAGATTTTGTGTCCAATGGCTGGTGCCGTCGGCGTAACCGATGTGGTAGGCTAGTGGAGAAAGCATCTGTCAAAATCACAAGGGATAGTTTAGACGTGAGGGCAGGAGAAAAATATTAAAAACACTAAAAAGAAGAAATAACTAAAGTAGAATGACTATGTTTAAGCGTAAAATTTTTTGAGGTACAACCCGTTGACGGGTTCTTTGAGAGAGAGGCCTTCGGGGGAGGCCAGGATGTATGCGCCTTTGGTGAGGCAATGTTGGATATTGTAAGGGCCATGCCAAAGTGATTCGAATTTGCAGTGGCCAAAGGTATCATGAGTGATATCATAAGCCAGGATGAGGTCGCCTTCGCGGAATGATCGAAGGTTGACATGGCGATCAAAGGTAGCCTTGGATCATTTTTTAGCTGCCTCGTTGTTCTATAAGGAAGATCAATGATCTTCATCCAGAGACTCCAAGTTCAGCAAGAACTGCTCCATTGGAGCAGTGTTAGGTAATAGCTCAATTGTGGTGTGTAAGGTGGGAATTTCGCACGCGATGGGAAGAGTTGCCTCGACCCCATGGACTAAATGGAATGGTGTGAAACCGGTAGAGGTTTTCACTGTCGTTCGATAAGCCCATAGCGCAGAAAATAACATATGATGCCAATTGGT
>SNQJ01S0049552.1:69020-83353 GCA_010110895.2 Picea sitchensis
AAACTAATCTAATTAAACCAAAAAAAAAAAGATTAAAAAAAATAATTAATAAGGAATAAAACAGAGCAATCTAGTCTACTGCATCTAATCAGATTTGATCCTCTCAAAGCTTCTTAAAACCAAAATTAAGATAAGTCTATACTTATACTTTTATATATATATATATATATATGCACAAAGAGGCACGAATGGAGCTATAAAATACATTTTTGAATATGCTTACTTGCTATGTAAGGCTTCCACTGAGTGCTGTATTGTCTGTTTACGCTATGTAAATGATAAAGAGGCGATGTCTTTGTCCAAGGTCTTTAGTAAATGAGTGAATCAACACAAGTTAATACAGAGCTGTTCGTGAAAGTAAGCATAACTTTTGTAAGTCCCATAATCCATGGAAATAATTGCATCCAGCAGTTGTGAGCGAATGCATATTTTGTATAAATTTATCATACGAAAAGGAAAGAGTAAATATTTTGTATTTTTTATAATTTCAAATTTTATTAAAAAGTTAGATAATTTTTTAAAGAAATGTAAATCATAGGAGACATTTTTCGAAATTATTTTACGTTGTTTTTCCCAATTAAATGAAGAAAAGTAAAAAATAAATGTTAAAATATTTTTTATGCAAGCAATTATTTTACATTGTGTTTAGAAATTAAATGAGGAAAAGTAAATTAATAATTATTTTACATTGTGTTTAGAAATTAAATGAGGAAAAGTAAAATAATAAAATATTTTTACGATTACATTGTGTTTAGAAATTAAATGAGAAAAAGTAAAATAGTAAAATTAAATATTAAAATATTTTTATGAAAAATTAATAACAATATATTTATTATTTTTTAAACATATTTTAAACTATTTTAGTAAGTGTGTCAATTGAAAAATAATAATGACAATAATTTTTGAAAAGTTTTATTGTTTTTTCGGTCTGAGCCACACCAACCTTGAACATGGTTAGATTTTTTATCTCCGCAGGTTTCAAATCGGTGACAGGACTTATAAATTTAAAGGACATGGGGGTGTGTTTTGATCCACTTATATGTGCACGAGTTACGATATCATTTAATATAGTATATCTGGGTGCAACCACATGTTCGACCACTACCTCAAAGTGCCCCCATGGCTCTAGGGAAAGCCCTCACGGGAATTGAACCTTGCCCAACCATGGAAAACTCCTCGCTTTCCACCATTGGATCCAACCCCTTTGGGCTTAAAAATTTTGAAGGACATGGGGGTGGGCTTTGATCCACTTATGTGTGCATGGTTCACGATACCATTTAATATAGTATCTTTGGGTGAAACCACATGTTTGACCACTACCTCAAGGTGCCCCCATGACTCCAGGTAAAGCCCTCGCGGGAATTGAACCTTGCCCAAATGTGAAAAACTCCTCGTTTTCCACCATTGGATCCAACCCCTTTGGGCTTCCTCTAAATTTGGAGGACATGGGGGTGGGCATTGATCCACTTATATGTGCACAGGTCATGATATTATTTAATATAATATCTCTAGGTTCAACCACACGTTCGACCACTACCTCAAGGTGCCCCCATGGCTCCAAGTAAAGCCCTCACGGGAATTGAACCTTGCCCAACAATGAAAAACTCCTCGCTTTTCACCATTGGATCCAACCCCTTTGGGAGTGTTACACATTAACTTCGTCATCCCTATGACCGTTAATGATGTAAACCTATATGTTTCATTCAGAGGGGTCAATGGCATGAATTCCTGAAGAAAAGAACTTTTACTGAGAGAAGAAGTTGTATTTTCCTTTGTAAAAACCCTATTAAAGAGGATTTTCGTAGGCTGCTCTATACACAGGGTGCGAAAATGCCTGATTTCCATAGGCTGCACTATATCTAGGTTGCAGAGTTTTCGCAGGCTGCACTATAGCTAGGGTGCGGAAATGTCTGATATCTGCAGGCTGCACTATAGCTAGGGTGCGAAAATTACTGTACGTGGGAAAAACAGGCGTATTCTTGATGCTTCTAGAAAGAGAAGCTTCTATGGTGAGGTGGCCTCCGAACAGAATGGATCTTACTTGCTTTCATGATTTAGTGGGATCATCCTAACCTCCTCACCTTATACTCTTCAGCTTATAAAAGGAGAGGAGCTCTCATGGAGAAAGTTAGTTGTTTTGGCCTGAGATTGTTAGCTTAGTTAGAGTGGCTTTGAGCTTTGTTTTGTCAAGATAGATTGTGAGTAGCTATCAGATCTATGATCTCAGAATCCATGGAGTAGAAGTGTGTGGGAAGAAAGGGACTGTTGAAAGGAACCTGACAACATCAAGGCATCTGGTTGTATCTTTCTTCCACATTATTTAATACAGATATACTTTTCTTTCCTATATGAATGTCATTTGTCCATATTGTATGATTCATTGATCACGTACATAGTTTCATAACAAATAGAATCTGTTATTCTTGTCTTCGTTGGCTTGTGTTCCTTTGCAGATATTTCTCCATAAGAATTACGATAGAGCTTGGATTGCATTGGCGAAGTCGGATCTTTGATATTTAAAAGGTATGTTCTAGATCCATTTCTCATTTGATAATTGAAATTGAGGAAAGAGTAGTGTATTGTCTTGTTTTGTTCTAGTTTTGTAGTGAAGCTAGGGGGATTGATTTGTGTCCTCACTTAACAATTAGCCCGATAACAGGGAGAAAAGTTTTGTTGTTAACATCTCCTCAACCGATAATTACATTCATCAATTTCAATTCATAGATGGATGGAAACCCACTATTTACATAAAATGTTAGGGACTCATCAAATCCGCGAACACACACTTTTTTATTATTGGGGTCATATGATATCAATGACCCACAACGATTCTCTGTTATGCATAAAACTAATGTAATTATGTGCCTAAAATGATTTTCATCCTCACAATTCACATAAAACACACCAATCTTGGGAGCAGAAATTTCACATAGGTCATGTTCTATAACATAAATGCAACTAATCATAATGGGGTCACAATAAAATTGCTCTTCAATGACACCAAAAGAAGGTTTGAAATCCATGTTCAACAAAGGAATCAAAATTGCACGTTCTTTGTCGACGTTTTCACCTTCAGTGATGCTTGAGCACATATTGCACCTAATTCCACCTTTTGTGTCCACTTTTGCACCTTCTTGTCCACTTTGTCCACTTTTTCACTTTCGATGAAGATTGTGGATATATTGCCCCTTACAACCTTTAGTTGTATGTCATTACAAGGTGTTAAATTCTCCACCCACTACCCCAAAGAGTATACTTGTCACCTCCATGAGCGAGAAAGTGGGTCACAAATGAAATGCATCATATAACAGGAAAACACATTGATGTGGGTATATAACCACACTCTTCATCTTGTGTTGAACTCCAACAATGCAGATATAAAGCTCAATGATATAGGAATGAACCAATATACCTTCACCACATTCTCTTTGTTTGCAGAAACAACGCAACCAAATTTAAAATTTTCATAAGTTTCTCCTCTGAAACTGACAGGTTGACATGTAATAACCAGTCATTATTTAGACGTAAGTCGACATGCTGATTGTCTAGTATGAGCGCATCAAAGAATTCGTCCAAAGTCATGACACCACCCGTGATCATTTCTACCCAGAATGGTTTGTTACCTTTTACAAACACAGTATCTAACATGGGCATTGGCTAAAAAGCCAAACGAATTGCACCTTTTTCGATTCTCGTCGAACCTTGATTCCGATGGGTAGATTGCTCGGTCGGCAGCAATACTAATCTGACAACTCAACTCATCAAAACGTCATTACACAAACCGATGTTACCGTTTGTCACCTCTGCCATCTCTCAGTGTCACATCAACTGGCTTCCTTTCGCCCCCTCTCTTGTACCTGCGACGACTGCAGCTGTAAACGAAATCAACAGCAACTCCGTAACAGTTGTCAAGCATTTTGGAATTCCATAGACTAGGAAAGACTTTTGGTGCACCCATGCCATAAGCACCATAGGCCCATAGTATATACATCCATGCACCATGTCGATCTATTTGAATTTTTCAATGAGTGGCAAATTTAAATTTAAACCTGCCTGCACCATGTCGATCTATTTGAATTTTCCAATAAGCGGCAATTTTAAATTCGAGCTTTCCCGCTTAGTATATGATTTCAATTTGAAGTATATTTTACACAATTTACTCACTATCGCTTCTAAAACTCTAAACAACGGAAGAAAGTTGAGGTGAGGTTAGCACAGAAATGCAGAGGGGAACGCCACCCATTAGCGCCGATATGGAAGATATCTACATTATTTTATGTCTCTACTTTTCTTTTTGTTTTCATCATGTAGTTTATTTTTCTAATATTCAAATCTCCATTTTTTTGATGATGCAGGTGGTTACTCTATTATATGTAGATGCAGAGCTCTCAAGGGAGAAGATCAATTATAGATGTGTGCATCTTCCTCTATTGGAGTTTGAGATATCGCAACATGGGAGGAGGAAGAAATTACGATATTTTTGTGTGTTTTGTTTGTATAGGATTAACTAAAAATAAGGAGTTGTTTCTCCCACTTAAAGCTTAACGAATTTGTGTTTCTGATATTCAAATATAGATACTATCTTACAATGTAAATAGTGTAAATGTGTTGAACCTGCATATAATAGATCTAGCTAAACAATAATACACACATTTGCAGAGAGAATTGGAGAAAGAAGAAGAAGGAGAGAAAGAATGAAAGAATTCTCATTAACCATATTCCACACTCAAAGAGAATAATTTACAATAGATATAGGATACATGAGTAACTAATGAGCCACAGTGGTGGTCTAGAGTGATCTGAACACACACCAGCAGTTACGGGAGTGAATTGTCACCTAGTCTAGTCTCTCAGGCAGTTACGGGAGTGAACTGCCACCTAGTTGAGTTAACTAGTTAACTAGTCTTCAGTTAACTGACTGAACAGAGAGTAGTGAGGAGTTAACTCAAGGAAACAAGGGTAATGCACCATTCTGGTGATGATCCCAAGGCAAGTATGCATTAGCATGGCAATGATCCCAATGTTGCATGGTGACAAAACCAATGCAACATCTAAACTCAACTCAACTAGTCAAACTGAAGTGTCAACTGAAAGAGAATATTCTCCAGGTGGAATATTCTCCCCTAAATATAGGAGACTGGATAATGACTAATTATGACTAATAAACAANGAGGAAGGAGCCAAGGGAAGAGTGAGGAAAGACGAAGGGGGATATTGAGAGTTGGAGAGGAGGCAAGGGTTGGTTAGAGGGGAAGGGGGGATGTGGTGGGATAGGGGAGGGTGGAGATGAGAGGTAAAGTAGGTGGAGTGGAGAAGGGGTTGGGAGAGGATGTGAGTGAAAAGGGAAGGTGAGAGGGGGAGAAAGGGGGAGGGGTGAGAAAAGGGGGAGATAGGGGGAGGGGTGAGAAGAGGGGGAGATAGGTGAGACAAGGGGATGTGGGTATGAGGGGGTTGTGCAAGAGAGGCTAAGGGAAGGAGGTGAGAAGCAACAAAGGGTGGATGGGTGGGCAGGAGATAGGTGACACCAGGAGGTAGGTGACACAAGAGTGGGAGATAGGCAAGACCAAGAGACATGGGCATGAGGGGATGAGGTGAGAAGGGAAAATGGGTAGGAGATGAGAAGAGGTAGAAAAATCCATAAAAGAACATACACTCTCTAGGAATTCACACACTCTCTAAGAATGTGCATGCACTCTAAGAACACGCATTCATTCCTAAAGCACGTGCACATTCCTAGAGCGTGTGCATGTTCTTTTCATTTCAATTTTTTTTCGAGCATTAGTGAAAACTCTAGCATACATGTTTGTTGAGTTGGTTGACTTGGATTTAGGTTGGGGATGAAAAACCTGGTGGTTTGGGATGAAAATACATTAAAACATCCATTTTTCTCAATACCTATAAATACCTCTATTTTTTACATTATTTTTCTATAGGCTACACAACTATGTTGTCGTTGAAACTATAAACACATACAGAGTCAACTATGCAAATTCCAAATATATATATAAAAAAATAATTAATATTGTTTTCTATTTATAACATATTTGTGTCTTGACATATATTAGAATCTTAAAATACATACCTCTTTTATTTTTTTTGTAACATTTTTTCACCTTAACCATTTTTAAAATAAGGTATATGCTACACTAGTACAGACTGAGATCTACAATCTAAATAAAAGCAAAAATTTGTTTGATAATGTTAATACCCTTGTACTCAACACTAACATAAGGCCTTGTAATTCCAAGGATATAATGACTTTCATAATTTAAAAAAAATATAAAATTAACATTATAAATTTTGATAAAATAATCGTGCAGATGAACTTCTACACATTTTTTTAAAGGAAATTCCATCATTTAGGTACTCAACACTAGAACTAACAAAACATATCCATTATATTTTGCATGAAAAATAACTTACCATTGTTAGGAAAACTCAAATTTCACATCATCGTACATGATTTCTATATATAAAAATTATATATTCAGGAAAGCTAATTTACTTTCCTACATTTTGTCTTTTTACACCATATTCAAATTCATTGTGAAAGTACCTCAAATCATCCCTCCAATTTAATAGGTTGTTTCTTTTCCATGTTTTCATTGCCACTGATGTGTCATGAGAGACCATCATTAGCTTGCACTCACCCTTTATTAATAATGGAAGTGTTTGAATTCTTCAAATACCACATTTGTGCAAGATATGGACATAATGACAAGCAAATTTTTGTCTCCTTAATTATGCCTATTCTTATGTGCATAAACATTGTTGGCTCTATGACCTTTCATTAAATAATGGACTAATATGATGGTTTCCACAAAGTATCACTATTTTTTAAAACTTTTAAAATCTGCATAATTGAATTCAAGAATTAGGATATTCATGAAGCATAGCTTGGATATTATCCTTGATTGATTTTGGGAGATGGAATTCAATCAATGTTTGTCACACACCCAACCCCCTTAGTGTCCTTTTTTGTAATGGGGAATAAAAATTTTATTTTCTCAATCACCTAGAATCCCTGTAACTAGAGTTCTATCGCCTTCAATCCGACGAGGGTTTTCCAACGACTATAATTTTTTCTAGATCCGAGATCTAGACTGAAAGTTATGACCCTTCAAAGTTCTTAAGGCCTTTTTAATTTAATTAGTCATTATCATGATTGATAATACCACTCTTTACTAATCATTTAATTAATCCCTATTAGGGATAATTAATCCTCATTAGCAATGATTAAACCCCATAAGCTTCATTTCTACTTGGCCTAAATTATCAGTCTAGTTAAACCATGGATTACCCCTCTTTTTCCTTGGGAATCTGACATTATGGATATATTAATGTTAATCATGATATTAAATCCCCATCACAATTAATTCATAACCACATCACATTAATTATGTTATAATATAATTATATTTAATTACATTATAATATAATCAAACATTCAAATTTGTATTAGGGTCATCAATTTCGATGAACCCATAGCCTCCGGACTTCGGAGAAAATCCCTCACTAAGTTCTTGTGAAAATACTCAAATCTCCCAAACGTCGGAGCTACATAGAGGGTCCCACTCATTTAATTTCTTATGTTTTAATAATAAAAATAACATAGGGAGGTGGGGAGGTTGGTTTGGGCCTTCGACCCTTTTATCCTATTCATTTCATTACCCAAAATGCTCAGACCCCCGCAAGGTCCACACATTACACATGGTTTCACATTGAACAATGGAATAGGGATAGGTGGTCTTGGGCCTTCGACCATTTTAGTTTATTTTTTCTATTACCCCAACTGTACGGAGTCCCGAAGCCTCAGACTCCCGAAGCCGCAGAGTCCCGAACCCCCAAAGGGTCCCTGCTAGCACGTGATCATGAGTAAAGTAATGAATTAGGGATAGGTAGGTCCGGGCCTTAGTCCTTTTTATCCCAATTGACCCAACATCTTGGTTATCCTGAAGTCTTGAAATCTCAATGCCCTGTAGTCCAAAAATCCCGTCAATCGTTCCATCTAGCAGACAAACATCCAGAAGGAAGACGTGTGGAAGATGAGGAGGATGACACGTGGCTCGGTTGATTGGTGACAAGTGTCACTGTCCACTTGTCACCTAAGGCCTATGAAAGCCATGAATTTGGGTGACACGTGGAATACGTACTATGGGTCCACATCAACCTAGGTGACATCGACATGCCACGTCACTCTAGGATGATAACCTCTAGGGATATTTAGTTTCTGCTACTGGAAAAATTCCTGAAGCGCCAAAGGCCGGAGTCGTGAACCGACATTGGATGTTGATCTAAGATTCATCGGGGTTTTCTCCTGACCATTGCATCAAGAAAGTAGAATATAGGATAAGTACTTCGACGGTTTAACACATCTTCCTATTCTCAAATATCCCAGAGATCTGGAGTCCCTGAGTCCTGAAGTGGTCCCCACTTATACATGTTTCTCATTAAATTAATATTTAACAGGAAGGGGAAAAGGGTCAGCCTTATCCACGTGTAGTTGTCTAATAAGCCTTCGTATAAAATAATATATTATGTTATACCCTTCGACAACTGTGCCCAGGGTTAAAATGATCTCCAATATTATTTAATGTTTATGATCTATGCCATGTTTGTATAGTAGGGTTCAATCCTTCGGCGAATTGAACCTAGGAGTTCCATCACCCATACACCCCGTAGTCCCAAAGTTCTGGAATCCTAAAGGCTAAACTCCTTTTGGCGTGGCGAAAGGTTCCAGGTACCGGTCATATGGGATTCGGTGATCCCCCCAAGATCTACACTCTTGAATCATGCCTGAGCTTTTGGTTAATCCCAGGGACTTGGGCCCATGGTCACGTGGATACCTAGTTTAAAGGAAGTGCCTTTCTTTTTTCTCCTACAGAACTTGAAATCAATAACATGGAAGGAAATATTGAGGAATCGACGTACTTGGGTTCGTCCTATTGTTCCTGTCCAGATTCTATTTTTTTTCTCTTATTGGCAGAGAGGGGTTGATCTTTCTCCATATTCTAAGTGTTATGGCATAAGATTTGGCGACTGTTATCGCACAGTTTGTGGCTAGGAGAAGAGGCTATAATATGGAAGGAAAAACTGGCGTAATAGGAACCTATCCCACCCAATGTCACCACGATGGGGAGTTTATTTCTCTTTAGGGAGGTTAGGCCCAGGGGAGATGTCCCCGGTGACCTGTGGTTTTGAAGAGGCAAAGGCTAAAAGGACAAAAATATGATTTCCCCCTTCACAAGTCACCACCAAAACAGATAGTCCTGGCTAAACAACCAATAATAAAGTAAATCCCCAATGAAGAACATCTTCCTAGAACAAAGCAACAAGAAACTAATATATGAAAGCTATATTTCAATGGGTTATTACTTCATAAGACTATCTGATAAATATATATGAGCAATTAGCAATAACTGTTGACGAAGTCAATGTTTATCAATAGCAATGAAAATATATAACACTTCACCAATAAATATTGGAACAATGTGGCATTAAAGGTAACCAATCAACACTTTATTCAATTAATGCCTAAACCACCATTCAATTGCTCATAAAACAAGACGTTGCTGCATTAAAGATGAAATAACCAATAATGACATCAACAACTTAGGGTTAGTAGGTTAATCTAGGCTAGGGTTAGTGTAATTAGGGTTTGAGATTCAAAGAGTTTTGAGAGTTGTTTGACCAATTCCACTTCAATGTTGGAGGAATTTCAGATCAATGCCTTAGGGTTTAAAGGAGTCATAAGTGAAGGACGCAAGAGTTGAAGGAGGAAATATTTTAAGGACTAGAGGGAAGAGTTTTGAGGTGTTGCTAAGGCAAGGCCTCAAAATCAAAAACCTAGGGGAGAGAGGCTCACTCCGGTGTTGCTAAAGCAAGGCCTCATGCTCTCTCCTCCTTCCCGATAAAATGACTAGCTCAAATGAAGCACAAAATCAAGACAAGAAGGCTTAATGAGGGAGAGTGTTGCTACAACAGGGCTCTTTCATCAAACCCTAAAATAAAAATGGACCTAAGTGTAGATAACCTAGGTCTGGGATGTCTTCTTCCTCTTGAAGTCTAAATGGCAGGACTAGCAAAGGAGAGGAAGAAAAAGGAGTGTAGCTATGGATAAGATCTCTTCTTCTTCTTCAATGGCTAAAAGTTTCTCTATCAGGGAACATGAGACAAGGACCTACTTGTGTTCTTGTCACCTAGGGTTTTGATTCAACAAATTATAAATACATGTAAGAAAATAAGACTACAACCATTCATTTAAGAAATTTTGCAGAAAAATACTTACAATTCATCAAGAAATAACCATGCTAACCCTAGTTGTAACACCTTCCTTCAAGAGAAACACTATAAATTCCAAAAATGTCTTCCTTCAACAAGTGCGCATCACTTAATCCAGCAAAATACCCAAGACAGGGCGCAAATTTCAGACCTCCTTATGGAGTGAATGAGTTATGATGAAAAAATGAGAGTCAAAATCTCTCATTTATACAAAACCTTGACCTAATTTTACATTTTAGGTCAGGTAAAAGGCCGACAAGGCCATAATATCAAATCATATTGTTTTTACACTAAAATTTCAAAACTAAACCCCAATCAAGGAAAAGGTGAGACATCACCCCTTTTTAGGGTGACGTTGTCCCCTATTAGGGCAAATGTAGCCTCCTGAAGCCAGATGTTAGCCCTCTTTGGGCTCCTCCAAGCTGCCACAGGTGTCAACTACCCTGTCCATCTACCAAAATGCTCATGATGACATCATAAGCCTCTTGGTGATGTCCTAGGCCATCTAGAGCCAACGTCTCACTGAAAATGGGTCAACCCCTCTAGGTCCAGCTGTGTCAGGGTGCCTCTGGTGGAACGTCCTCTTCCTCTCTGGTGCAAAGTCTCTAACCAACCTCTGCCCTGTCTCTTCCCCTTGATGGGGTCTCAACATCCATCTGGTGGGCTCTTCAACCCCATGGAGGTCCGAACTGATCATCTCCCCATGTGTACCAGTCTAAATGGTACCTGTCTGTCGAGAGTGGTCCTACACATCAAAGCCTACCCCCTCCATGGGCTCATCAGTCATAGGGATCATAGCAATGTCAATCACATCTCATCATTAATATTATTAAACATATGCATAAAATCCCTAATACACCAGTTAACAGCTCAAAGACGTTACACAAGCCTGCAATACAAGTCTGGGGAAAAGGACAAGGCATCCTATTGGGCTAGTGTCCACTGAAAAAGGAAAGTTCCCAGAAAAGACCTCATCCAAGCCATGTAAGTGGATGAAGTGGTTAGGGGATGTCCAAGCATGTGGGTGCAGTAGGGGCCAAGGATGCAAAGTGTTACCTGTAGGTGCCTTTGTAGAAGGTGAGTTGTACTTGTCATGGATGCATTTTTTCCAAGCCCATTCTTGCCTTTATTATTTTTATTCTTTTTTTATTATTTCTTTTGTTTAAGAGATAATCAGGGGACACTACCTTGGTGTGGTGACCAGAGCTAACAGTGTTACCCACAAGTACTTTCAAAGAAATAAGAAGGTTGGCTCGTGATGAGACCCCCTTTCCCTTGGACATGCAACCAAGAGTCACTACCCTAACGTGGTAACCAACTGGTGGAAATGTCATACTACTAGGTACCCATGAACCTAATAGGCTGGCTCGTGATGAGACCCCCTATCCTTTGACTAGGTCTTGTTTTATTACTTTTCTGGATCCCTCTTGCTAAGAAGCCTTTTATTTCTTTCTCATGGATCCCTAGGCGAAGCATCGTGAGGTTTATTTTTAGGCTTTTATCTTCTACCATCTCGCTTTTACCTTCTGGGCCTTTAGTCCCTTTTTCTCACGAGGTAAGGTGCAGTCCTAAAAATAGGTCAACCTAATACCCGAACAAGGGGAATGGGATAAGTGAGTGGGAAATAAGATGTAAAAGTGGTACTATGATGGGAGCAGACAATGGATTTTTAAAAATCCTCCCAGTGGAAAACCAAAAACTATAGACACAGGCTTGCTAGGGCACCCTGTCAATCCCCCCAAACATGGTCAAGTGGGCAAATGTAATATCCAAGTTGTCGTTATAAATAAAAGGAATCATATGCATACATTTAAAGGTTTCAATGATCAAAAGTGACACATACCATGATACCTGGACCAATTACCTCATGGAGCAAGAACCATCTCTGATACAGGACCAGGCCGATGGTGATTGATGCCACTGTTGCTGACAAGACAAAGATGATAGAAGAAGAAAAGGTGGGCCCTCCAGGGCCATGCTCAGGTCAATATTTCTCTCGGTACTCCATGTTTAATACCTATGGGCCTCGAGACATGATCTCCTAGTTATCCCTGAAAAGTGGGGATAACAGGGACATAATAGAATAAAACACAGTTTGCAGAAATCACTCACTCTCTCTCTCTCTCTCTCTCTCTCTCTCTCTCTCTCTCTCTGATGCTAAATAAAACTTATGGTTCCTTCATTATTGCATATGAATGAATTAAATCGTAAAACTCAATCAACCACAACATTCATTTCCAAAATTTAGCATAGGAATTCACAGGTGAAGTTATTCACCGACACATAAATTTAGCTATAACATGTCCATATTCACACTTAGATTTTCAATGAACTGCTAACAAAAAACTGAACTTATATTGTTCCAAAACATAGTCTGTAATTGTTTTTGAACTTAACACTACAGATATTTAGCAAAAATATATTTATGTAGAACCCATAAGTGCTGCAACTGCTGAAAGGGGTACCCTTTCCCACCCAATCATAGGCACAACAACTCCTAGATGTATTTACCACTGGCTACCCCCTAGCTAGATCACGGTGCTCAGAGAGAGATTTTTCTTTTACTCAGCAGCAACAAGGGACAAAGGTTACTCTCCTTTTCCCGCAAGAATTTGGCAAAACCATTTCCTCTCCACCAAGCAAGGGGGTCTGGAACGAGTGCTTCCTCAGTCACTCATATTCTCTACAACCATGTTTATCATCTTGGGATGAAAACACTGCTTAACTATTCCTGTACCCAAAACATATTTGTTTCTCAGTTCTCTTCGGAACCAGAGAGCTGCACATGCTCTCCCTGTTCAGAAAATGGTAAATGGACTCATTCTTCTTACCTCTGCCCTTTTTCCCATGAATTTTCGCTCTTTTCTTTCCTTCCTCTGCAAGATTTTGTGGGTCCAAATCCCCATTTCATGGTCATGTCAAGGATTTTTCATATGGGTACTCCGCCCATCTCCTCATTGACTCTTGAGGAGGACTTCCTAACTACCATCCTGACTGGTAATTTACTTTTCTGGGTTAGAGGACTGTTATGGGTCTGAATAATTTAAATCCAGCAGAGCATTGGTCTGGTAGGGGTCATCTCAACCATTACTGGTTTCCCTCCTCATATCTCTCATGCATCATGATTTACCTTGGAAATCCCTTCAACAGTTAGGAAACATTTTCCATTTTATTTAATATCAGAAATATATACACATACATTACCTTCTATTATAAGGTTCATCAATTCCAACATCCACACATAATCAGTCTCCCATAATCTAGTTATATTTACAAGATGGGGGAAACAGGGGTATTACAATGTTGTAGTATAATTAGATTTCGTTAATAAAGAAAATACTTGTAATGGACAAGAGGTTTCTCCATCCACAGAACTTGCCTCCTAAAGTCAAATTTATAAATTTTAATTAAAAAGAAAAATACTTGAAACGGGAAGGATGTTTCTCCATCCACACAATTTGCTTCCTAAAAGAAAATGTATACATTTCAATGACAAATACCTTCCTATGTGGGTATGTACCTCCAAAGATGAGCTAGGGATGAACGTGACTAACTACTAAACATGTAATTGTACTTAAGCTTTAAGCTTTGCAAGCACCAATAAAAGGTAAAATTTAGTTAGGATTATAGAAAGGGAGCATTTAATCTGTGATTAGATTCAACTCTTGCAACTAGAATTCATTTT
This sequence comes from Picea sitchensis, assembly GCA_010110895.2. Classification (NCBI taxonomy): domain Eukaryota; kingdom Viridiplantae; phylum Streptophyta; class Pinopsida; order Pinales; family Pinaceae; genus Picea; species Picea sitchensis. The sequence goes on from SNQJ01S0049552.1 coordinate 82,987, forward strand.
TATGATGTATTTTTCCAAAGCATAAACCTTACAATAAACAATAATCACGATCTCTTTAGGAAACCTTATTAAATTTATTTACATGCTGAAAGGAAACAAATTCTCAAGTGAATTAAATAATAGTGAAAAAAAAATTGTATTAATCATTGAACATGGTTCACTTGAAGAACCTTATGACACAACATTATCTCTAGAGCCATTTCTCTGCATGAGGATTGAGTATATCTCGATTGTATTACTAACACGACATTATCTCTAATATTGGACTTCTTTTTGCATATCACTGTAGTGTCCCCAAGGCCGAGCCCCGTTACAGATCATGTTATATGCAAAGAATTGTAAATATGTTCTATAGGCTGGTGAGCCA
>SNQJ01S0049553.1:30088-42917 GCA_010110895.2 Picea sitchensis
TAAACAATTAATAATTGATCAAACATTAAAATACACTACCAATATTAATATTTTGTAGCCCTAACTTTGTCTTAAAAGGTAACACTTGTGGGACATTTGTCTTGAAAAAGAAACACTTGTGGAACATCTACCACCAAATGCCAATTTTTTCTCACTTTCCACAAAGATTAAATTCATGAATTAGTAAAACTTAAAGAAAGAAAAAATAATCCACTAAACTTAAATAATCTACTAGATGTTCAAGCTTACAATTACTTACAAGATTAGCTATGAATATTTACATTTACAAATAAGTTTTTTTATGGCTGCAAAGAGGATTTTAAATCCAATTTCTCAAATTCAGATTTCACTACTTGAGGAAATTTCATTTTGATCAACACATAATAACCTTGTAATAATTTCATATTTAATGGAATTTGTGTATAATTGATCATATAAAATATATTCTTGTAGATTTTTTGGTTCTCTCCCTCTTGAGGGCGTTTTTTCCTGTTCATATAGATCTGTGTGCATTGTGTGATTTAGGTCTGAAAATAACTTAGCAAATCTTCTCAAAAATCAACAAATCAATACTCTACATCAATTGCAAAATAGCTACTCAATATTTGGAAATATTTATAATAAACTTTGTTAAACTTGGAAAAAAATTTCAAAACTAACAAGTTTGATGGTAAGATGAAAATTGTAATCCACAGCAAAAAAAAATTATAATCTTTGAAAAGTAAGGAGATAGATAATACACACAAATTGAAATGAAACTTAAAAGAGATAACCACACCAACCTGCCAATTTCACAACACTTAAAAACAAGCTACAACTTAAATTATAATAATTGCATTCCCTGAAACATGCTTCAGTGCCTTAAATCTTGGCATGCCATAAGTTTTACATCTTTTTATCAAATCTCTATATCACACCTACTCCTTATTTCTCCCAAGCACACAACACACTAAACCTCTTCAATCTCCAAATGACCACGGCATATATAATCTAAAACACCAATGAAGGTCGCCTGTAAAACTTAAACACCCACGGCTTAGACTCAATAATTTCTAAGAACGTCTAACAGTAACACTAAAATGAGCAAATCTTTCCAAAAATTGTCAAATCAATAATTAGCAATTGAAAATGTCTCAGCAGTTGAAAACATGTTATAAATCTTAGGATGATAGTTTCATTCCCCATAACACCACAATCATACTTCAATGTCCAAAATCTTGGCACACCATATCTTCTGCATCTTTTTACCAAAGCTTTTTATCCTACCTACTTCGTATTTGTCCCAACACATAGCACATTAAACCTCTTCAATCTCCAAATGCCCAACCCTATATATATTCTTTAAAAACCAATGATCGTAGCCCTTTAAAATTTAAACACCCACTGCTTGACTCAATAATTTCTACGAATGTGCAAAACTTACGACTTGACTCAATGATTGCTACCCAATTGCAGAAGAGGATAGATTGACTATTCTATGCCTGTGGGACTGCAAAACTTGAAATTTTTGAGACAGAAGAGAAGGCAAGGAGAATAGAGGAGAGTCGAGGGGCTATTCAGCTAACCCTGCGGAAGGAGCGAGAGAGAATGGGTATCCCATAAGGAACAGGAAATTCACTGAAATCGTTTCTTTCCATACACGTCAATCAGAAAACAAAGAGTCATTATACCTGTTGACGACTAAATATTATTGAATACATATGCATTACGCAGTTATACAACAGTAGAAACCAACTACCAAATATATGTCCAAATAAGGTAACCAATGGGTTATTTAAATTTATAAAATCTCCTCTAACAAGTCCTCTCTCTCGATATTTTGAACACACAACTTCCCGAAGGGCCATCATTCAGAATAAATCGAAGATAATAAAGAGTTCTGTTTGCGAGTTAAACAAACCAATAAGGTAGAAACCAATAAATCTAAATGAAGCGGTAAGCGGTAAGGCTATTATGCTAAGCATTAGCATTCAACATCACAGTTTTGACTCTCCATTTCACGAAGCTCTGTTTCACCAGATTTTAAATCTAACTCTCCTACTAATTACCAAATAGATATCTAAATTTTAATAATTTAAATAGACAAAATATATATCTAAATTAAAAAAAATTAAATATATATTTTTTTAATTAAGGGATGGAAACCAGCTCTGTAGTTTTGGTCTTAACGAAACATAGGCGATTCGTCTAATGGTGGTATCCCTATCCGCGAGGTGTGGTCTGTCTTGTTTTTACACAGTCCTTCACGCGACGGTTTAGAGGTATGGACAGAATCGAGGTCCCTGTCGTACATGCCACCTCATGCTATGGGTAGATCTCATTGACCCATGGTCTCGAAGAGCCAAACTCCCGAACTCCTGGAGTCTGGTGAAAGGAGGGACACGTGGAAAGTGGTGATTTACTTCGAAGGATTGAGAATCCTGGAAAAAGAGGAGCAATAAAAGTGGCCTGAAGAGGAAATCAAAGGACACTCGACCGTAGATCGAGGTGAGCACATGGCATTTGATCCATAGCTTTGGGTAAAGGTCACTTTGGGGAAAAAAGGTTTTTAAACGTTTGTAACTCCCCAAGCCAAAGTTATGAAGTGGATCATAGCCATTGGATTTTAGATGAGTGTGGGCCGTAGATCTCGTCCGAGTGATTTTGTCGATCCAGATTTCAAGGGAAAAAGGAGTGGGTTGCACTCAAAACTGTCGAAGCCCGAAGTCGTGAAGGGGGCTAGTTGAGGTCATAGACCATGGTCATATTGAAGAAGGTCCTAGCAAGTGGAGCTAGTACTCGCCACTCGGAGTTACCAAAAGCACAGAGGAAAGGCATGAAGGTGAACCGAACCTGCGTGGGTAATAAGGGGCCTGTGTAAATCAGTTGCAGGGTCTAGCAAGAGCCCCAAAGAGCTGATTCAGCTTAAGTATTGAATATCCTAGACTAGGAGGTTGAGCATCTCCAATGAGAGAAAGGGGGGTCTGCATCAAATCGTTTAGTACATGTGTAAGGTACCAATTCTATTATAATGAAGAAACACAAATATTATGAGAAATACGAGTGGAACTAGAAAATATAGAGAATAATAACACCAACAATGATACCTTTAATGATATAAATCTAGGTTCACTTGTCTCTCCTAGGGGCAAACCTCCAGCAAAGCATATGTCTAATACAAAAATTCTTAAGACAACTTTCCCATGCCTTATACTCCTATTTATTCTAGTTATATCTTCTAAAAAACATTCAAGAGGAATATCTTTCTAAAAATGGAGGCTTCTATTAAGTCTTCTTACATTAGACTTGTTCACATTATTATATATGTCTTATTTAATAATGTAATCTTTTAGTACATAGAAAACATATTATTATACCCACCTGAGGGGTTAGGTTGGTTATGTTCCTAACATGCCTTCCCCTTAAAAACTATCCTTGTCCTCAAGGATTGAGATAAGGAAACTATTTTAAAATGGTAGTTGGCTCTCGGGTGGCATCTTCTACTTTTGTATCCTTCCACTAAACTAACACTTCCTTGATGGTACGTTGATGGAGAGAATTCTTCCATTAGTCCAAGACTGCTTGTGGCTGGAACGAAATGGATCCTTCTTCATTCAACTCAAGGAGATTGGTTTGACTCTAGCATTTAGTTCCAATGACTTTCTTTAAGCACAAGACATGTAGAACATGATGTAGCTTAGAGTGACTTGGAAGTGCTAAGTCGTAGGGAACATGCCCCACTTTCTTGAGAATTGTATAAGGAACATAAAAATTGAGGGAAATTTTCTGATAGTGTCCAGTTGTGAGTGAATTTTTCTTATAAGGTTGCATAGGAAAAAAAACCTAGTCCCCTTCAACAAATCGACATTTTGAACGACCTTTATTTGATTGTTTCTTCATGTAATTATGTGTGATGGCCAAACTTTATTTTATGGTACATACAATGGCCATGGGGACTATAAGAGTGATATCGACCTCCTAAACCTTTGAAACATACGACATGTATGAAATAACTGATGGTGGATGTTTCCCATAGACCGCCTCAAAGGGATTCATGCGAGTGTAATTATACTAAGATGTGTTGTAACACCATTTAAATAGGGTTAATCACTTATCCCACTGATTTTTTTGGTTTGATAGAAAGCTTCGCAAGTATGTTTCCAAACACTTGCAGATATTTTTAGTTTTTCCTTCAGTTTGGGGATGATAGGTGGACTCGGGAATGCCATGGATTTTGAGGATTTTATTCATAAAGAGTTGAGTCATGTTGGATGCAGTCAATGGGTGTTGAAGAGGAAAAAAAGGAAAATATTTGGAAAAACGATCTACTACAACCATGATGACTTAATTATTTCTTGATTTAGGTAAGCTAACAATGAATTGCATCGAAATATCATTCCAAATAGTAGGTGGAATTGAGATCGGTTGGAGTGTTCCTGGTTCTTTGAGTGTTTCTCACTTATTGCGTTGAAAGGTATCGCATTCAACCACAAAGGTAATTATGTAATATTTCATACCTTCCCAGAAAGAAGAACATTTGACCTTTTCATAGCTTTTGGTAAAGCCTTAATGCCTAGATATGGGTGAAGCATGAAGAGCACATAACACAATGGATTTAAGGTTCAATTGTTTTCTTAAATACAAGTGATGTTTATAGTGGATTTCTTCATTATTCCAAGGTCATCCTAGAGAAACTTGAGAATCATGTTGCAGCTATTCTATTAGGTTAGAAAATTTGGGGTCTTGGAACCATTCTTGGTGAATGGCTTTGAGCCAATCTATGACAATGAAAGAGAGGGAAAATATGGACCCTTCTTCATCATTTCCCTTGAAAGAGAGACAAAAACCACATTTTATTTTCCCTTAATGTAAATGATCTCATAATCATATCCAAACAACTTGGTCACCCATTTTTGTTGCTCCAGGGGTGAAGCTCTTTGTTCTAGAAAACACATGAGGCTACAATGAGAAATTTTAATTTCGAAACGTTTCTCCAAGAGATATGCTAGAGATTCATTGTATCCAGAATATCTATCATTTCCTTTTCATAGGTTGGTTGGCCCAAATGTTTCTCAAAAGGTTGTTTTCTAGTGAAATCGAAAGACATTCCATCTTGCATGAGAAAGCCCCAATTTCTTTCCAAGAAGAATTATGTTCTAGGAAAAAAGTCTTGTTGAAGTCTCGTAGTGCTAGGATAGGATTTGTGCACATAGCCTCTTTCAAGGTGTGGAAGGATTGATCAGTCACTCGAGTGCAACTGAAAGCATTATTTTTTATAAGAGTGAGAAGAACTAAAATGTTTCCATAATTATAAACAAGGTTGTGATAATAGCCCATTAAATCCAAGAAACCATGAAATATTTTAACTGTTTTAGGAAGAGGCCACTCCTTCACAGCTTAAATTTTCTTAGGATCCACTTGTACACCATCATTTCCTACAATATGACCTAGGTACTCAACTTCAAGGACATCAAAATCATGTTTAGAATGTTTGAGAAAAAAATTGTGTTTAGATAGTAGATGTATAAATTCATCCACGTGGGTGAGATGTGATTTCCAAGTTTTACTATACATGAGAATATCATCAAACAAAATCAAGAAAAAATAATTGAAGAAAGGATGGAAGACATGATTCATTAGAATTTGAAAAGTGGAGAGGGAATTACATAGGCCAAAGCACATGACTAATAACTCATGGTGACCCTCATGAGTTCTATGTCCAGTATTGGGAATGCATTCTGCTTTCATATGTATCTAGTGGTAGCGAGTACTAAGATCAAGTTTGGTAAAGTACTGAGCACCACTCAATTCATCCAAATTATCATGAGTGATGTGAATGGGAAATTTTTCTTGATTAGAGTTTTTTAAGGCGGAGAAGTTATGGATGCATGCACCAATTTCCTTCTTTCTTGAGTAGTATGACTGTAGAGGAAGAATAGGGGTTGGTACTAGGATGGATAACACTTGCTTCTATAAAATATTGAACAATTTTCTCAGTTTCATTTTTCTAAGAAAAGGGATGATGATGATGATGGGGGATTTACCTTAATGACCAATATCTTATCACTTTCATTCGTAAAGGGGGTTTCTGAATTATGAAAAACGGAGAAAATAAATTGTAGGTATTAGGAGGGGGGATATAAGGTATGGGGGAGTTTTTTGGTATTGGGGGGTATTAAAAGGGGTATTTGGTAAAAATATGGGATATCTAGTAAAAATAAGGTTTTTTTATTAGAAGAAAGTATTGGGAGAGGGGTTAAAAAAAAATATTTGGAGAGGTAATTATCAATATCTATTGAAATTAGGGGTATTCTTTAATATCCCATGAACAAACATGCTTTGTCATAGGTTCAATGAATGGAGACCCCATGATGATGGTTAGGGAAAAGTTTGGGAAGAAGATTACATAGTACGAGAGTAATGGAATGATCATGGATGCTACGGGAAGGGGAAAGTCCATGGTTAGTGTTAAAAACAAATTGGTGTTGGGAGAGTATATATTGGAGTGTGGGGTGAAGAGAGAGTGTCTCAATCGCTTAAATGGAATGGAGTTGGGAAATAATGATAAAATAATTTTTTTTTAGTAGCTTGTCCATGGGGTCGGAAGTGATGATTCAGGGGTGTCTGTTGGGATTCCTTGGAACTCATACTATTTTCCCTCTTGTTTTAATTTCATGGTTAAGTACTTAAAATACATGGTGATGGGGTCAAGAGTGCATAACCATTTATCACTAAGACTAATGTCACAACCACCCATATCGATAGAAAACATATGAGATTCCAGATGGTACTAACCAATTTGTAGGCACATATTTTCACAAAGTCCCCCACATTTCATGGAATCACCATTAGAAAACAAGAATTAAAAAATGTTGACAGCATGGATATAACAATTTATTTCTTGGGCAATGCGGTGATGGATAAAATTATGGTTGTTTCTGCCATAAACTAGGATGATGACTTTCCTTTGATCAATGTAGCTAATTAACATGAGTGTTTGGGGAGTAGATAAGCCAGTGAGGGTGCTCGTCGAAATCAATAGTTTAACTTCTAGAGGATTAGAGGGTGGAGTAGGATGACCTACTAGGAGTAGCTCTTAAATAGGGGAAACATTGACATCCTCAGAAATGGCCATGAAATTTTCATATTATTTATACTTGTGCCCCATAAAATATCATCATCACAATTATAGAAAATACCCTTGAATTGACTATAACATCTCGCTCTAGCGCATTGAGAGAACTTATTCTTTGAGGAAACTTGCTCGCAAGTGATGAAGATTATTATGCTATTAAAACATTGGATTCTGATTATGAGGCGTTATGGGTTGATGACTCGTTGTTTTACTGCATTGACATAGACAGGTGTTATTGACTCAATTTTACTGAGTGTGCAAGATTTTGGACCTCGAGGATGCAGAGGCATCAATGGAACCCCTTGGAATTTGGATCAAGTTGGGGAGTGTACCATTGGGGTTTGATTATTTTACTGTGATATTAGTGCATTTGATTAGATGATATGATGTGGATATATTCTGACATGATTCATTGATGACAGAGGTTGATGATAGCTTGATGACTATACTCTCATGTGGATTAAAGGGGTCACGCACGACTACCAGAGATGTTAAGGGAGAGGTGTGGACAACAACCCTTCCACAACCTACTACTCCTGTTGTGGCTTGAACTGTAGGTTAATGTTTACCTAGTTTGAGAGGACCCACAATGTCATGAGGGAAGACTGCGACAATCGCTCATGATGATTCTAAGGGGCACGCAATAAGGTGGGGGCCTTATTCCTTAAAGGCCCTTAGTCTCCCACAAGTTCACCTGGCGGAGTATTGACTCCAGGGGTTTTTTATGTCTACCAAGTCAGTCAAGAGGCGAGTGGCACCCTTGGATCATGTGGTGCATCCTGAAGGGCACATTGCACAAGAAAAATGGAAAGAAGTGAGTGGCACCCTTGGAGCACATAGTGCATTCTGAAGGGCACATCACACAAGGGAAACAGATTAAGGCGAGTGGCACCCTTGGAGCACCTAGTGCATCCTAAAGGGCACGTCACGTTGTTGATGATAAATGAATGAACCTATATGGCCTTAGGAAAAATAACATATTAAGAATTTTTAAAAACAAATTCCCTAATAAAATGTTGCCCAACACGAAAATTTAAGGTCTAAGTCTAAATTATGATAGTGGTAAAATTTTATCTATATATTTAACAAAAAAAAAACATAAATAATAATTATACTCTTCATTAAATCTTGTAACAATAAGGGGGTAAGCAATTTAAATGATTCATAAAAATCTGTTAGGGTAAAATTTAAAAAAAGGGAAATAGTTTTTTTTTTTTTTTGTAAGTAAGAAAATTATATTATATGTAGAGCCTGCTAGAGCTGAATAAAGGTTTCAAAATACAAAAAAGAAATAGGCTGTAGTTACTGGACTGCCCTAACAGAGGGGAAACCAGTCCAGCCAGCTCCTAATTCACCAGTCTTAAACAGTTGTTGACTTATAAAACAAACAAAGTTCATGCTAAATGCCACCTGGCCTAGGAGCCTAAAGATACTGGGTATCTGACAAAGGAGAGCTAGACACCTGGCGAAAATCCCAACCACGCGGCACCGAGGTCCTCTGCCCATGGTTCTGCCTCGGTGTTGATCAGCTGGTCGTCCCCATGTTTCTCCTTTCGCTCCTCACGCTCCTTGTGCTCAGCGGGGCCACTGTGTTTTGCATCCTTCTGCCTCGTTGCTGCTTGTCGTAGCATATCATCTATCTCAGTGTCAATTTCCTCCTCCGGTGCGGTGCCAGTGGGGTCCGTGGAGAGCTCCATTTGCATGGTCGAGAGGATTTGTAGAAAGGTGGCCACATTGTCTTCGGTGGCTTGCAATCGAAACTTGAGATCYRCCACCTCCCTTCTGAGTTCGAAGACTAGATCATACAGTATGCCCAGTCTTTCTCTGAAATGCTCGCTGTCGGGGTGGGCCGCATGGTGGAGACGCAGTCGTTTGGCCTCTCCAAAAGCCCGTGGTGCATTTCTCCAGGTACTCGAGGATCCAGGGAATGACACGGTCACAAAGAATTGCATCCGGTGGTCCTAAGGACAACGAGGAATCATAGGCGACTCGCGCGGGATGGTGGCCATGACATGTGGGAGCGTCGACTGCGGAGGTGGCGGGGTGGTCGAAGTGCGAAGATGTTTAGACCGCGGAAGAGAAGGGGTGGCGCTTGGGGACAAGGTTGGGGGGTGGGTGGAGGAGCCTGTCATCGGGGAGGTTGAGGGCGAGAGTGTAGGTCTGCGGGGCTTCCATGGAGAGCCCCGCTTGGGCTTCCCTCTAATTCTTTCTTTCATGGGTGCAGGTGAACAGGTTTCAGAGCGTGGAAGAAGAAGCCAGAGATGCAGATAGGTGATGGAGAAGGTTTCAGAGCATGCCTGGTTATGCTTGCGGCGTGGAGGGAGGAGCCCTTCCGAACGCAGGCCTAGTGACATAACAAATGCAACGAGCCAAGCCATTATACAGTTTGCGGAGGAGCAAAGGGTGGCGTTAATGCCCCTGACCTTGACCATCATGGCGAATTTAAGCGCCTTAACTCCCCCGGGATGGTATTGTCCTGCTGCACGAGATGGTCACGTGCCTGCATGTGGCATTGCACCATGTCCAGTCCCGTTCCTTGCCACGGGGAGTCCACTAACACCCCATCCAGGGAAAAAGGGAAATAATTATTTTATTATTTATGATAATTTAAAATTATTAACTAAAAAGGGAAAAAGGAAAAGGGGGGTTAATTTCTACACCTGCCAATTTGAGTCCGAAATGAAAAGGGGAAAGAGAGAAATCTAAAATATTTAGGAAACTAGGAAAAGAGGGAAACATAAGAAGAAAAGAGAAACCCAAGGGAAAAAGAAGAAAGTCAAACTTAGTAAGGTATCTACCATTAAGAACTTTCTAATTTAAAACTTAACTAGCAAATTGATAATGGGGAAAGTCATTAAAACCTGTAAGAGAATTTGGGGACACCTAGGAGCGATTCTAGGAGTGACTCTAAGTGGGTGAGGGAAATAAGGAAAATTAATTAATTAAAGAAATTAATTTGTGGAGGAATGAAGGGGATGGGTGACACTTGTACGGGGAGGAATCTTTAGGATTTAATTTTTAAAAACCTAATTAAATGAGATTTTAGGAAAGTAAGGGACTTTGAAACTGTATATAATGAAGGGAGGAGAAGGATGAAGGATCTATTTTTGTTTGTGTAACGTTACGTTGCAGAAATATCTACTTGACTAACTTAGCTTGTGGTAGTTGGGATACCCAGCTCGGTGAGGAGTGGTAGCTCGGCCTTGTGAGGCAAGTTGGGAGCTAGTTGATTCTTTGGTTAGCGTGTGTGGCCCCTTTGCGGCTTGGGGGGATAAGGGGGAAGAAGAGTACCCCTAGCATTGGTTTGGAGGTATTGGTGAAGTTTCGTTGGTCAGCAAGCAAGAGTTGCATAGAGAACAAGGGACGTCCACTAAGAGCGGGCGATCAGGCAACGATATGCTCTCTTCATTTTTGTATGGTAGATTGTTGTAGGATTTATGCTTGGATATGCATGTTTAATTGGGTAAGTGAACTGGTTGTCTAGATTGATGACTGAAATTTTTCTTAGCCTAGCTCGATGATTGATTGAATCCCATGGTCTTCGTTTCCCGGCATGTCTTGACCGCCATGTAGTGTATTGATTTGTGAAGGTTGTGGTTTCTTTTGCCTTTCGTCCCTAGCTCATCAGTCCTCACCTGAGCAGTCGGCCAAGAGCCTGATCTACGGTCGTCGTTTCAGCATTAATAGACCTATGGATCTCAACACCCTACTTTTATGTGCATGGATGATGAGTGAAGGATGATCCTGTCAAGCTGTCTACCTCCATATTTTCCCTCAGCCGATTGATTTCATTGTGCCCTCTTGCGATTGACATGACCTCTACGTTGTTGACTTGATCTCTGCATTTTTTTTTATATGATCGACTTCTGCATTTTCTTGGAATGGTCATTTCTGCAATTATTGGGTTGATTTCTCTTCGCTTAAAAAATACTTATTCCCTTGTATAATCCCTATGACTAATGTGAATGCCTCTACGATGGATTATGACTTACCGAGTGACTTAGCGTTGTGGAAGAATTATCCCTTTAAATGATTGCTGCATTCTTCATTTTATTCAACGAATTGTTGTGTGTTCAATTTTATTCTGAAATTCACTATTGGACTATTCCCTTCGAGCACTAGAAGGCCCTTGACTAAAAATAGAAACTTTTTCTACATTTGTGCCTTGGTCTTCACTTGTTCTTCTTAGCAATACTACCTGGAGAGTGAATGCATCCCTGCACTTTTATTTTTCTTGGTTGCCTATGATTTTGCCATTATAAAGTGTTGAAGGAGAATAGACTTAATTCCAGAGCTTATAATTGGCTGTAGCCAATCCTTGTTAATTCAACTTAAAAGGGAGTGAGTTCTCTTAAATTTGTTTTGTGGTATTTAGAAAAGGATGATTAAATTTTGTTAAGGATCTTGATCCCTGACTATGTAATCATTGTATATACCTTTAGCTCTGCGATTTGTAAACTATGTAATTGTTGTATATACCATTACCTATGTGATTGTAAACTATGTAATTGCTATATATACCTTTACCTCTGCGAATTGTAAACTAATTAATTGTTGTGACACATTACCTCGACGATTGTAACCATATAACTATTGTGAAAACTGCGTCCCTTGCCCATGATTTTTTCTCTAGACCATTCAACATACCTGTGCATTCGACTATGTAGAACAACTATCTTATATTCCTGTTGTGGTGAGTAAGGTACCATATCCTCCTTATTTGGAAATCCGACTACAGCTGCTGGAAATTACAGTTTTATTGATGGAAGTGCAGTTATATCTACCTTCTCTTCACAACATTTTTCTTTTATCTGACAACATTGTTATAGGTTGCACAACAACGACCTTTTAATTACTGATAGAGAATGTTTTCTGACTGTGTTTTGAGTATTAATGGTGTAACATTTTATCCATCCTATATGATATAGATTCTGTGATGTAAATTTTAGACTTGGACCAATGCCTATGATAAGTCCACTACCATATTCCCTTGGCATAGCCAGAATTGTCCTTGAGAGATAGTATAGAAACAAAAATATTTTTATAATTTGTCAATTTTACTTGGAAGGGTTGTCGTTAGTTTTATTGATAGCGTTAGTTGGATAGAGAATCCTTTAATATGATTAGATAGTCTTTAATGAGTAGACAACCTAGTTTCACTCAGACCAGACTTGTAAATCTAGTTTTCTTAATAATTAAACAGTTAGATTAGAACGTAATTATAATTACAATTTTAGTATTGACTTGATTTGCATTTAAGGTCACTTTATATGGTACATTGATGACCCTTTTTTTTTAATTTAGACTTGCTCCATTGATTTGCATTAATGTTAGTTTAGATGCTAATTGTAGTTTATGGTTCAAATATTAATTAAATTAGATTTTTCAATTAAATGGTAATGATGGACAATGGTAGTTAGACTTGCTAAATCGGTTTTATTTAATGTCTATTTAATTGTCAACTAAATGGCCAATTTATAATTTAGGCATGATAGTTAGATTTTAAGTAATGCTAATTAAATGGTATATACAACAATTACATAGGTAAAACTATGTATGTAATTGGTGATCATCTTAATGGCAGTCTTAGGGACATCATCCTCCTCGATCCGTAACTGATGATACCCTGATCACAAATCGATCTTTGAGAACACCATCGTACCCTTCATCTGATCGAACAAATCATCAATCCTCAGCAACGGATACTAATTCTTG
>SNQJ01S0049553.1:42927-68350 GCA_010110895.2 Picea sitchensis
GATTGCAAGCCACCGAAGACAATGTGGCCACCTTTCTACAAATCCTCTCGACCATGCAAATGGAGCTCTCCACGGACCCCACTGGCACCGCACCGGAGGAGGAAATTGACACTGAGATAGATGATATGCTACGACAAGCAGCAACGAGGCAGAAGGATGCAAAACACAGTGGCCCCGCTGAGCACAAGGAGCGTGAGGAGCGAAAGGAGAAACATGGGGACGACCAGCTGATCAACACCGAGGCAGAACCATGGGCAGAGGACCTCGGTGCCGCGTGGTTGGGATTTTCGCCAGGTGTCTAGCTCTCCTTTGTCAGATACCCAGTATCTTTAGGCTCCTAGGCCAGGTGGCATTTAGCATGAACTTTGTTTGTTTTATAAGTCAACAACTGTTTAAGACTGGTGAATTAGGAGCTGGCTGGACTGGTTTCCCCTCTGTTAGGGCAGTCCAGTAACTACAGCCTATTTCTTTTTTGTATTTTGAAACCTTTATTCAGCTCTAGCAGGCTCTACATATAATATAATTTTCTTACTTACAAAAAAAAAAAAAAACTATTTCCCTTTTTTTAAATTTTACCCTAACAGATTTTTATGAATCATTTAAATTGCTTACCCCCTTATTGTTACAAGATTTAATGAAGAGTATAATTATTATTTATGTTTTTTTTTTGTTAAATATATAGATAAAATTTTACCACTATCATAATTTAGACTTAGACCTTAAATTTTCGTGTTGGGCAACATTTTATTAGGGAATTTGTTTTTAAAAATTCTTAATATGTTATTTTTCCTAAGGCCATATAGGTTCATTCATTTATCATCAACAACGTGACGTGCCCTTTAGGATGCACTAGGTGCTCCAAGGGTGCCACTCGCCTTAATCTGTTTCCCTTGTGTGATGTGCCCTTCAGAATGCACTATGTGCTCCAAGGGTGCCACTCACTTCTTTCCATTTTTCTTGTGCAATGTGCCCTTCAGGATGCACCACATGATCCAAGGGTGCCACTCGCCTCTTGACTGACTTGGTAGACATAAAAAACCCCTGGAGTCAATACTCCGCCAGGTGAACTTGTGGGAGACTAAGGGCCTTTAAGGAATAAGGCCCCCACCTTATTGCGTGCCCCTTAGAATCATCATGAGCGATTGTCGCAGTCTTCCCTCATGACATTGTGGGTCCTCTCAAACTAGGTAAACATTAACCTACAGTTCAAGCCACAACAGGAGTAGTAGGTTGTGGAAGGGTTGTTGTCCACACCTCTCCCTTAACATCTCTGGTAGTCGTGCGTGACCCCTTTAATCCACATGAGAGTATAGTCATCAAGCTATCATCAACCTCTGTCATCAATGAATCATGTCAGAATATATCCACATCATATCATCTAATCAAATGCACTAATATCACAGTAAAATAATCAAACCCCAATGGTACACTCCCCAACTTGATCCAAATTCCAAGGGGTTCCATTGATGCCTCTGCATCCTCGAGGTCCAAAATCTTGCACACTCAGTAAAATTGAGTCAATAACACCTGTCTATGTCAATGCAGTAAAACAACGAGTCATCAACCCATAACGCCTCATAATCAGAATCCAATGTTTTAATAGCATAATAATCTTCATCACTTGCGAGCAAGTTTCCTCAAAGAATAAGTTCTCTCAATGCGCTAGAGCGAGATGTTATAGTCAATTCAAGGGTATTTTCTATAATTGTGATGATGATATTTTATGGGGCACAAGTATAAATAATATGAAAATTTCATGGCCATTTCTGAGGATGTCAATGTTTCCCCTATTTAAGAGCTACTCCTAGTAGGTCATCCTACTCCACCCTCTAATCCTCTAGAAGTTAAACTATTGATTTCGACGAGCACCCTCACTGGCTTATCTACTCCCCAAACACTCATGTTAATTAGCTACATTGATCAAAGGAAAGTCATCATCCTAGTTTATGGCAGAAACAACCATAATTTTATCCATCACCGCATTGCCCAAGAAATAAATTGTTATATCCATGCTGTCAACATTTTTTAATTCTTGTTTTCTAATGGTGATTCCATGAAATGTGGGGGACTTTGTGAAAATATGTGCCTACAAATTGGTTAGTACCATCTGGAATCTCATATGTTTTCTATCGATATGGGTGGTTGTGACATTAGTCTTAGTGATAAATGGTTATGCACTCTTGACCCCATCACCATGTATTTTAAGTACTTAACCATGAAATTAAAACAAGAGGGAAAATAGTATGAGTTCCAAGGAATCCCAACAGACACCCCTGAATCATCACTTCCGACCCCATGGACAAGCTACTAAAAAAAAATTATTTTATCATTATTTCCCAACTCCATTCCATTTAAGCGATTGAGACACTCTCTCTTCACCCCACACTCCAATATATACTCTCCCAACACCAATTTGTTTTTAACACTAACCATGGACTTTCCCCTTCCCGTAGCATCCATGATCATTCCATTACTCTCGTACTATGTAATCTTCTTCCCAAACTTTTCCCTAACCATCATCATGGGGTCTCCATTCATTGAACCTATGACAAAGCATGTTTGTTCATGGGATATTAAAGAATACCCCTAATTTCAATAGATATTGATAATTACCTCTCCAAATATTTTTTTTTAACCCCTCTCCCAATACTTTCTTCTAATAAAAAAACCTTATTTTTACTAGATATCCCATATTTTTACCAAATACCCCTTTTAATACCCCCCAATACCAAAAAACTCCCCCATACCTTATATCCCCCCTCCTAATACCTACAATTTATTTTCTCCGTTTTTCATAATTCAGAAACCCCCTTTACGAATGAAAGTGATAAGATATTGGTCATTAAGGTAAATCCCCCATCATCATCATCATCCCTTTTCTTAGAAAAATGAAACTGAGAAAATTGTTCAATATTTTATAGAAGCAAGTGTTATCCATCCTAGTACCAACCCCTATTCTTCCTCTACAGTCATACTACTCAAGAAAGAAGGAAATTGGTGCATGCATCCATAACTTCTCCGCCTTAAAAAACTCTAATCAAGAAAAATTTCCCATTCACATCACTCATGATAATTTGGATGAATTGAGTGGTGCTCAGTACTTTACCAAACTTGATCTTAGTACTCGCTACCACTAGATACATATGAAAGCAGAATGCATTCCCAATACTGGACATAGAACTCATGAGGGTCACCATGAGTTATTAGTCATGTGCTTTGGCCTATGTAATTCCCTCTCCACTTTTCAAATTCTAATGAATCATGTCTTCCATCCTTTCTTCAATTATTTTTTCTTGATTTTGTTTGATGATATTCTCATGTATAGTAAAACTTGGAAATCACATCTCACCCACGTGGATGAATTTATACATCTACTATCTAAACACAATTTTTTTCTCAAACATTCTAAACATGATTTTGATGTCCTTGAAGTTGAGTACCTAGGTCATATTGTAGGAAATGATGGTGTACAAGTGGATCCTAAGAAAATTTAAGCTGTGAAGGAGTGGCCTCTTCCTAAAACAGTTAAAATATTTCATGGTTTCTTGGATTTAATGGGCTATTATCACAACCTTGTTTATAATTATGGAAACATTTTAGTTCTTCTCACTCTTATAAAAAATAATGCTTTCAGTTGCACTCGAGTGACTGATCAATCCTTCCACACCTTGAAAGAGGCTATGTGCACAAATCCTATCCTAGCACTACGAGACTTCAACAAGACTTTTTTCCTAGAACATAATTCTTCTTGGAAAGAAATTGGGGCTTTCTCATGCAAGATGGAATGTCTTTCGATTTCACTAGAAAACAACCTTTTGAGAAACATTTGGGCCAACCAACCTATGAAAAGGAAATGATAGATATTCTGGATACAATGAATCTCTAGCATATCTCTTGGAGAAACGTTTCGAAATTAAAATTTCTCATTGTAGCCTCATGTGTTTTCTAGAACAAAGAGCTTCACCCCTGGAGCAACAAAAATGGGTGACCAAGTTGTTTGGATATGATTATGAGATCATTTACATTAAGGGAAAATAAAATGTGGTTTTTGTCTCTCTTTCAAGGGAAATGATGAAGAAGGGTCCATATTTTCCCTCTCTTTCATTGTCATAGATTGGCTCAAAGCCATTCACCAAGAATGGTTCCAAGACCCCAAATTTTCTAACCTAATAGAATAGCTGCAACATGATTCTCAAGTTTCTCTAGGATGACCTTGGAATAATGAAGAAATCCACTATAAACATCACTTGTATTTAAGAAAACAATTGAACCTTAAATCCATTGTGTTATGTGCTCTTCATGCTTCACCCATATCTAGGCATTAAGGCTTTACCAAAAGCTATGAAAAGGTCAAATGTTCTTCTTTCTGGGAAGGTATGAAATATTACATAATTACCTTTGTGGTTGAATGCGATACCTTTCAACGCAATAAGTGAGAAACACTCAAAGAACCAGGAACACTCCAACCGATCTCAATTCCACCTACTATTTGGAATGATATTTCGATGCAATTCATTGTTAGCTTACCTAAATCAAGAAATAATTAAGTCATCATGGTTGTAGTAGATCGTTTTTCCAAATATTTTCCTTTTTTTCCTCTTCAACACCCATTGACTGCATCCAACATGACTCAACTCTTTATGAATAAAATCCTCAAAATCCATGGCATTCCCGAGTCCACCTATCATCCCCAAACTGAAGGAAAAACTAAAAATATCTGCAAGTGTTTGGAAACATACTTGCGAAGCTTTCTATCAAACCAAAAAAATCAGTGGGATAAGTGATTAACCCTATTTAAATGGTGTTACAACACATCTTAGTATAATTACACTCGCATGAATCCCTTTGAGGCGGTCTATGGGAAACATCCACCATCAGTTATTTCATACATGTCGTATGTTTCAAAGGTTTAGGAGGTCGATATCACTCTTATAGTCCCCATGGCCATTGTATGTACCATAAAATAAAGTTTGGCCATCACACATAATTACATGAAGAAACAATCAAATAAAGGTCGTTCAAAATGTCGATTTGTTGAAGGGGACTAGGTTTTTTTTCCTATGCAACCTTATAAGAAAAATTCACTCACAACTGGACACTATCAGAAAATTTCCCTCAATTTTTATGTTCCTTATACAATTCTCAAGAAAGTGGGGCATGTTCCCTACGACTTAGCACTTCCAAGTCACTCTAAGCTACATCATGTTCTACATGTCTTGTGCTTAAAGAAAGTCATTGGAACTAAATGCTAGAGTCAAACCAATCTCCTTGAGTTGAATGAAGAAGGATCCATTTCGTTCCAGCCACAAGCAGTCTTGGACTAATGGAAGAATTCTCTCCATCAACGTACCATCAAGGAAGTGTTAGTTTAGTGGAAGGATACAAAAGTAGAAGATGCCACCCGAGAGCCAACTACCATTTTAAAATAGTTTCCTTATCTCAATCCTTGAGGACAAGGATAGTTTTTAAGGGGAAGGCATGTTAGGAACATAACCAACCTAACCCCTCAGGTGGGTATAATAATATGTTTTCTATGTACTAAAAGATTACATTATTAAATAAGACATATATAATAATGTGAACAAGTCTAATGTAAGAAGACTTAATAGAAGCCTCCATTTTTAGAAAGATATTCCTCTTGAATGTTTTTTAGAAGATATAACTAGAATAAATAGGAGTATAAGGCATGGGAAAGTTGTCTTAAGAATTTTTGTATTAGACATATGCTTTGCTGGAGGTTTGCCCCTAGGAGAGACAAGTGAACCTAGATTTATATCATTAAAGGTATCATTGTTGGTGTTATTATTCTCTATATTTTCTAGTTCCACTCGTATTTCTCATAATATTTGTGTTTCTTCATTATAATAGAATTGGTACCTTACACATGTACTAAACGATTTGATGCAGACCCCCCTTTCTCTCATTGGAGATGCTCAACCTCCTAGTCTAGGATATTCAATACTTAAGCTGAATCAGCTCTTTGGGGCTCTTGCTAGACCCTGCAACTGATTTACACAGGCCCCTTATTACCCACGCAGGTTCGGTTCACCTTCATGCCTTTCCTCTGTGCTTTTGGTAACTCCGAGTGGCGAGTACTAGCTCCACTTGCTAGGACCTTCTTCAATATGACCATGGTCTATGACCTCAACTAGCCCCCTTCACGACTTCGGGCTTCGACAGTTTTGAGTGCAACCCACTCCTTTTTCCCTTGAAATCTGGATCGACAAAATCACTCGGACGAGATCTACGGCCCACACTCATCTAAAATCCAATGGCTATGATCCACTTCATAACTTTGGCTTGGGGAGTTACAAACGTTTAAAAACCTTTTTTCCCCAAAGTGACCTTTACCCAAAGCTATGGATCAAATGCCATGTGCTCACCTCGATCTACGGTCGAGTGTCCTTTGATTTCCTCTTCAGGCCACTTTTATTGCTCCTCTTTTTCCAGGATTCTCAATCCTTCGAAGTAAATCACCACTTTCCACGTGTCCCTCCTTTCACCAGACTCCAGGAGTTCGGGAGTTTGGCTCTTCGAGACCATGGGTCAATGAGATCTACCCATAGCATGAGGTGGCATGTACGACAGGGACCTCGATTCTGTCCATACCTCTAAACCGTCGCGTGAAGGACTGTGTAAAAACAAGACAGACCACACCTCGCGGATAGGGATACCACCATTAGACGAATCGCCTATGTTTCGTGAAGACCAAAACTACAGAGCTGGTTTCCATCCCTTAATTAAAAAATATATATTTAATTTTTTTTAATTTAGATATATATTTTGTCTATTTAAATTATTAAAATTTAGATATTTATTTGGTAATTAGTAGGAGAGTTAGATTTAAAATCTGGTGAAACAGAGCTTCGTGAAATGGAGAGTCAAAACTGTGATGTTGAATGCTAATGCTTAGCATAATAGCCTTACCGCTTACCGCTTCATTTAGATTTATTGGAAGTGAAGAAGTTGGATAGCCTTACCGCTTCATTTAGATTTATTGGTTTCTACCTTATTTTATGGCCCCAGTTTGTTGAACTCGCCAAACAGAACTCTTTATTATCTTCGATTTATTCTGAATGATGGCTCTTCGGGAAGTTGTGTGTTCAAAATATCGAGAGAGAGGACTTGTTAGAGGAGATTTTATAAATTTAAATAACCCAATGGTTACCTTATTTGGACATATATTTGGTAGTTGGTTTTTACTGTTGTAGATATCTATATAACTGCGTAGTGCATATGTATTCAATAATATGTATAATGACTCTTTGTTTTCTGATTGACGTGTTCCTTATGGGATAGCCATTCTCTCTCGCTCCTTCCGCAGGGTTAGCTGAATAGCCCCTCTACTCTCCTTGCCTTCTCTTCTGTCTCAAAAATTTCAAGTTTTGCAGTCCCACAGGCATAGAATAGTCAATTGGGTAGCAATCATTGAGTCAAGTCGTAAGTTTTGCACATTCGTAGAAATTATTGAGTCAAGCAGTGGGTGTTTAAGTTTTAAAGGGCTACGATGATTGGTTTTTAAAGAATATATATAGGGTTGGGCATTTGGAGATTGAAGAGGTTTAATGTGCTATGTGTTGGGACAAATACGAAGTAGGTAGGATGAAAAGCTTTGGTAAAAAGATGCAGAAGATATGGTGTGCCAAGATTTTGGACATTGAAGTATGATTGTGGTGTTATGGGGAATGAAACTATCATCCTAAGATTTATAACATGTTTTCAACTGTCGAGACATTTTCAATTGCTAATTATTGATTTGACAATTTTGGAAAGATTTGCTCATCATTTTAGTGTTATTGTTAGACCTCTTTCTTATAAGTTATTGAGTCTAAGCAGTGGGTGTTTAAGTTTTACAGGCAATCTTCATTGGTGGTTTAGTGTGTTGTGTGTTTGGGAGAAATAAGGAGTAGGTGTGATATAGAGATTTGATAAAAAGATGTAGAACTTATGGCATGCCAAGATTCAAGGCACTGAAGCATGTTTCAGGGAATGCAATTATTATAATTTAAGTTGTAGCTTGTTTTCAAGTGTTGTGAAATTGGCAGGTTGGTGTGGTTATCTCTTCTAAGTTTCATTTCAATTTGTGTGTATTATCTATCTCCCTACTTTGCAAGGATTATAATTTTTTTGTTGTTGTGGATTACAATTTGCATCTTACCATCAAACTTGTTAGTTTTGAATTTTTTTTCCAAGTTTAACAAAGTTTATTATAAATATTTCCAAAATTTGAGTAGCTATTTTGCAATTGATGTAGAGTATTGATTTGTTGATTTTTGAGAAGATTTGTTCAGTTATTTTCAGACCTAAATCACACAATGCACACAGATCTATATGAACAGGAAAAAACGCCCTCAGGAGGGAGAGAAACAAAAAAATCTACAAGAATATATTTTATATGATCAATTATACACAAATTCCATTATATATGAAATTATTACAAGGTTATTATGTGTTGATCAAAATGAAATTTCCTCAAGTAGTGAAATCTGAATTTGAGAAATTGGATTTAAAATCCTCTTTGCAGCCATAAAAAACTTATTTGTAAATGTAGATATTCATAGCTAATCTTGTAAGTAATTGTAAGCTTGAACATCTAGTAGATTATTTAAGTTTAGTGGATTATTTTTTCTTTCTTTAAGTTTTACTAATTCATGAATTTAATCTTTGTGGAAAGTGAGAAAAAAATGGCATTTGGTGGTAGATGTTCCACAAGTGTTTCTTTTTCAAGACAAATGTCCCACAAGTGTTTCCTTTTAAGACAAAGTTAGGGCTACAAAATATTAATATTGGTAGTGTATTTTAATGTTTGATCAATTATTAATTGTTTAGTTATAGAGAGGACATCTCTAGAGGTCATGCATGTATTTTTTCTTTACTTATTGCATTAATGTGACTTTTTATTTATTTATTTAAATTGATTGTGTATTTTTTTTGGAGATGAGGCTGGGGAGGGGACAAGTAGGAATTGTGGAAGTGAGGTCTAGTTTATAGATCCTCTTGTTAAGTTACATGCTTGCTGCACATGAGGCTAAATGAATGTGCATTATCTATTATGTACTTTGGATTGTGAACACTTAAATTTCTTGATTAATTATAGATCTACAAAAATATATGTTATCATCTTCAATGATGAGAATGTAAAAAACTCCTTTTCAAATAAATTGGAACATTACTGTGTTTTGAAGAATATTATTTATATATATTTAAATTTAGAAAACTACTTATGATCCTGTAACTAAATGAAAGAAACATGAACATGAGATCCAACTTCTATATCTAATATCATCACATATTTTCTTAAAAAACACAGATAAGTTGAATATTAAATACTTAAAATTAAAAACTTGTTGATTTTAGTTATTTTTATTTGCATTTTTACTAACTTATGAATTTGGACTTGTTGATTTTAGTTATTTTTATTTGCATTTTTACTAACTTATGAATTTGGCTTTGGATAGTAAGCTTGCAGCACCCTATAATATCAGCCATTTTGGATGTAGCCATTTTGGATGTATTGTTTTCTTTAGCAAGGTATTTGGATTTCACAACTAACTGGTGTTCCTGAAAATAAATATACTTACAGGTAACAAGGTAACAGGTATGCATACCCCAGCACCCTTAGTTCAGAGATAAACAAATATGAAGTTTAGTAATATATTTGGACTTCACAATTAACTGGTGTTCCTGAAAATAAATATACTTACAGGTATACATACCCAGCACCCTTAGTTTAGAGATAAACAAATAAGAAGTTTAGCAAGAAAAATTTCTAAATTGAAATTAATAAACTTTTAATTCTATATCTTCAAGAAATATAACATTGTGGCGTTGTTGAGATCGATGCTCTCCACTGTATTAATAGCATGACATTTATTTGGTTCAAAGCTCCTAACTGTGAATAGAGCAGTTTATTTCTAGTACCAGCCAGACACAAAAAATTTCGTATTTTTATGCACTGTATTAGTAGCATGGCATTTATTTGCTTGAAAGATCCCAATTATGAATAGAGCAGCTTATGTCTAATACTATTCAGACAAAAAAAATTCTTATTTTTATGAAAAAATTGATAACGTTTACATAAATTATAATTATTTTAAAATAATTAAAACTGCTGATTTTCAGAATGTTACCTGGAACTATACTTAGCTCATTATAACTTGTACTCCTTATAGATGCATTAGAATATGTTGGCCTCCCAGTCTTCCCTCGTAGTAGGATATCTATATGTTGGTCATCGACTAACAATTTTAGCAGAGCTCCATAAATGTTCCAAATCTTCCATTGACTTTACCATGGATAAGATCTCCACAGAGAAACAAACCTTAGCTTCAAAGTATTTGGACCCTTGAAAACTTTCTCTAGCAAGCTGCCCAGTTGTTCAAGATAGTCATGTTCGTAGAGAGCCATAAGTAAAGAGCAGACGTGTTCTTAAAAATGATGGAAAATAGTGGCTGCATCGCCCACCTGCTATACAGTAATTCTTGCATGGAAATAGAGGGAAAAGTGGCAAAAGATCTGTCTTGGCTGGGGAGGGACTTGACGAAGGTGATCATAATAGATGTCTATCCTTTCACTTACTTCCTTCATTGTAGCAACACTATTACGGTGAAATGGTATAATGGGAACTACGACCAGTAGCTCGAAGTGGTTTTTCACTCGCTGAAAGAACTTGTTGCCAATGAGAATGAAGTTAGAATTGACCTGCATACGAAATTCCATAGTAATGAGGATTTATTTTTAACATAGATGGAAAAGCTGTTTGAGATCATGGTGTTCACCATAGATGGCAAAGTACTTCCTCGACGAGCTCCACACGGATAAGCTCATCAGGTTTAGGCTTCATAGAGAATCATCCTACGTTGGGATCACAGACAAGGAGGTTAAAGACCTGTCTGGCCTTGGAAGGGATCTACTGCCTTGGAAGGAATATCAGTAGAGTAATTATCATNAGCTCCACACGGATAAGCTCATCAGGTTTAGGCTTCATAGAGAATCATCCTACGTTGGGATCACAGACAAGGAGGTTAAAGACCTGTCTGGCCTTGGAAGGGATCTACTGCCTTGGAAGGAATATCAGTAGAGTAATTATCATTGACTACACCCCCATTTCCTATGAGTTTCAGTAGATCAATGACATCCCCATCAAACACTTTGAATGTTTTTTGAAAATCGTAGGCAATGGGGGTGTTGTCAATGACAATTACTCTACTCAAACCTCCAGGGTGAGATAGGTCTTCAACCCGCTTGTTGTTGATCCTAGCTTAGCATATAATTCTTTGTAAGGCCTAAAACTGACGAGCTTATCCCCATCGATCTCGTCCATGAAGTAGCCCGCTTTCCCTTTAATGCTGGGAGTGAACACCACAATCTTGATCAGCTCTACCATATATGTTAAAAATAAATCCAAGACGAGCCCCTTGTAAACGTACTTAATGGTCCTTCTACCATCATATGATGTCTTCATGACTTCAAAATACTTGGACCCTTCATATTCATGCGTCATTTGGCTCACCAAAAGGGTGTGCTCCATGTCTAGAATGAGCGTGTGGTGCAATGGAGAAACGAAAGGTGGCAGCAAGGGCCCCATAGTGGTAGTCATAAAGGGGCCCTCGTTACTGTCGAATTTAGTATGTCATTATAGTTGGTAACAAGATCTCTCAGGCAGGAAACCGTTTTGAGCGCCTGATCACCTTGGTTGCCATTATACCATCTCACCTGAATAGCATTGTTACACTGAAGGACATAAGTGAAAGGAGAGTTGTCCATTATAATCGCCTTGGTCAGGTCCCTGCCCAGCCAAACAGATATTTTTCAGTTTTCCCTCTATTTTTGTACAACAATCTCTGTATAGCTGCTGGGCGATGCAACCACTATTTTCCAGTATGTTTAAGAGCACATCGACTATTTACTATTTACTTACGGCTCTCTGTGAACACAACAATATCGAACAACTGGGCAGCTTGGTGGAGAACGTTTTCAAGGCGCGAACGCTTTGAAACAAAGGTTTTCTTTCGTGTGGAGATCATTTACATTTATGAAAAATAAAATGTGGTTTTTGTTTCTCTTTCAAGGAAAATGATGAAGAAGGATTCATATTTTCCCTTTCATTGTCATAGATTGGCTCGAAGCCATTCGCCAAGAATGGTTCCAAGACCCCAAATTTTCTAACCTAATCGAATAGTTGCAACATGATTTTCAAGTTTCTCTAGGATGACCTTGGAATAATGAAGAGATCCACTATAAACATCACTTGTATTTAAGAAAACAATTGAACCTTAAATCCATTTTGTTATGTGCTCTTCATGCTTCACCCATAGCGAGGCATTAAGGCTTTATCAAAACCTATAAAAGGTCAAACGTTCTTCTTTCTAGGAAGGTATGAAATATGACATAATTACCTTTGTGGTTGAATGTGATACCTTTCAATGCAATAAGTGAGAAACACTCAAGGAACCAGGAACACTCCAATCGATCTCAATTCCACTTACTATTTGGAATGATATTTCGATGGAATTCATTGTTAGCTTACCTAAATCGAGAAATAATTTAGTCATCATGGTTGTAGTAGATCCTCTTTCCAAATAATTTCCTTTTTTTTCCTCTTCAACACCCATTGACTGCATCGAACATGACTCAACTCTTTATGAATAAAATCCTCAAAATCCATGGCATTCCCAAGTCATTCTATTGTCTACGACCATGATCTATATTTCACAAACAATTTTTGGCAATAATTGTTCAAGCACTAAGGAACCCAATTGCATCTTAGTATCACCTATCATCCCCAAACTAAAGGAAAAACTAAAACTATCCGCAAGTGTTTGGAAACATATTTGCGAAGTTTTCCATCAAACCAAAAAAATCAGTGGGATCAGTAATTACCCCAATTTAAATGGTGTTACAACACATCTTACTATAATTACACTCACATGACTCCCTTTGAGGCAGTCTATGGGAAAAATCCACCATTGGTTATCTCATACATGTTGTATGTTTCCAAGGTTTAGGAGGTCGATATCACTCTTACAGTCCCCATGGTCATTCTCTGTATCCTAAAATAAACTTTAGCCATGACACATAATTACATGAAGAAACAATCACATAAAGGTCGTTCAGAATATCGATTTGTTGAAGGGGACGAGGTGTTTTTCCCTATGCAACCTTATAAGAAAAATTCACTCAGAGCTTAACACTATCAGAAAATTTCCCTCAATTTTTATGTTCCTTATACAATTCTCAAGAAAGTCGGGCCTGTGTCCTACGACTTAGCACTTCCAAGCCACTCTAAGCTACACCATGTTCTACATGTCTTGTGCTTAAAGAAAGTGATTGGAACTAAATGCTAGAGTCAAACCAATCTCCTTGAGTTGGATGGAGAAGGATCCATTTCGTTGCAGCCACAAGCAGTCTTGGAATAATGGAAGAATTCTCTCCATCAATGTACCATCAAGGAAGTGTTAGTTCAGTGTAAGCATACACAAGTAGAAGATGTCACCCAAGAGCCGACTACCATTTTAAAACAATTTCCTTATCTCAATCCTTGAGAACAAGGATAGTTTTTAAGGGGAAGGCATGTTAGGAACATAACCTCCCTAACCCGTGGGTATAATAATATGTTTTTTATATACTAAAATATTACATTATTAAATAAGACGTATATAATAATGTGAACAAGTCTAATGTAAGAAGACTTAATAGAATCTTCCACTTTTAGAAATATATTCCTCTTGAATGTTTTTTAGAAGATATAACTAGAATAAATAGGAGTATAAGGCATGGGAAAGTTGTCTTAAGAATTTTTGTATTAGATATCTACTCCGCTCGAGGTTTCCCAGTAGGAGAGGCAAGTGAACCTAGATTTATATCATTAAAGGTATCATTGTTGGTGTTATTATTCTCTATATTTTATAGTTCCACTCGTATTTCTCATAATATTTGTGTTTCTTCATTATAATAGAATTGGTACCTTACACATGTACTAAGCAATTTGACGCAGACGCCCCCTTCTCTCCTTGGAGATGCTTGACCTCCTAGTCTAGGATATTCAAATACTTGAGCCGAATCAACTCTTCAGGCCTCTTGCTAGACCCTGCAACTGATTTACACAAGTCCCTTGTTGTTACCCACGTAGGTTCGATTCACCTTCATGCCTTTCCTCTGAGCTTTTGGTAACTCTGAGTGGCGAGTACTAGCTCCTCTTGCTAGGATCTTCTTCAATATGACCATGGTCTATGACCTCATATAGCCCCCTTCACGACTTCGGGCTTAGACGGTTTTGAGTGCAACTCACTCCGTTTTTCCTTGAAATCCGGATTGACGAAAACACTTGGACCAGATCTATGGCCCACGCTCCTCTGAAATCCAATGGCTATGATCCACTTCGTAACTTCGGTTTGAGTTCCAAACGTTTCAACACCTTTTTTCCCCAAAGTGGCCTTTACCCAAAGCTACAGGACAAACGCCACGTGCTCACCTGGATCTACGGTCAAGAGTGTCCTTTGATTTCCTCTTTGGGAGACTTTCGATCAACGCTCCCTTGCTCCTCTTTTTCTCGGATTCTCAATCCTTCGAAGTAAATCACCACTTTCCACGTGTCCCTCTGTTCACCAACGAATCTTATTGACTTCAAGAGTTCTAGACTTTGGCTCTTTGGGACCATGGGTAAATGAGATCTACCCATAGCATGAGGTGGCATGTACGACAGGGACCTCGATTCGGTCCATACCTCTAAACCATCTCGTGAAGGACTGTGTAAAAACAAGATAGACCACACCTCGCGGATCGGGATACCACCATTAGACGAGTCGCCTATGTTTCGTGAAGACCAAAACTACAGAGATGGTTTCCATCCCTTAATTAAAAAAAATAAATTTAATTTTTTTTTAATTTAGATTTATATTTTATCTATTTAAATTATTAAAATTTATATATCTATTTTGTAATTGGTAGGAAAGTTAGATTTAAAATACGGTGAAATAGATCTTTTTGAAATGTTTTTTTTTTGACAAAATTAAATATTTAATTAATTATTCCATTATGTTGCTTAAAGTTAAATTTGATTACTAATATTTAATTAAATATTATTTAACTTTTTGACAAAATTAAACATTTAATTAATTATTCCATTATGTTCCCTAAAGTTAAATCTGACAACTAATATTTAATTAAATATTATTTAATTTAAAAAAATCACTTTATTAAATAAAATGTTATTTTAAAAACTTTGAGAAGGTTGAGTTACATCTTTCTAGAAAGATCCAAGAAGCCTTTATAAATGGAGGAGAGCAAATCATTTGGACACAATAGATTTTGTGATTATTTCTTGTGGAGTGTTCCGTGAGCCAATGTTTTCAAAAGGGTTTTGGAAAAACCTTTCACTTAATTTGACTCCTTTGAAAGCCAATGCATATGATCCACTTTGTAACTATCAAACAACACGTTCTCACCTCGATCTATGGTCGAGATTGTCCTTTGATTTCCCCTTCGGCCCTTCCAGCTAATTTTGGTCAACGCTCCCTTGCTCCTCTTTTTTCCTGATTTTCAATCCTCCAAAGTAAATATCTAGAATCTTCCGAAGTAATATCCACTCTCCACGTTCATCAACGACTTGCTCTTCGAGGGTTAGATCTCTCTAAAAAAAATCCAAGGAGCCTTTAAAAGTGGAGGAGAGCAAGTCATTTGGACAAAGATCCAAAGAGCTTTTAAAAATGGAGGAGAGCAAGTAATTTGGGCAGATTAGAATTTGTGACTATTTCTTGTTGAGTGCTCCTTAAGCCAATGTTTTTTTAGGGTTTTGGAAAAACCTTTCACTTTAGAAACTGTGATGTTGAATGCTAATGCGAATGGGAGAGAGACTGTCATGGAAGGGATTAGCATAATGGATCTCTGGAAGTGAACAAGTTGGTTTCTACCTTATTTTACGGCCCTAGTTTGTTTAACTCGCCAAACAAAACTCTTTATTATCTTCGAATTATTCTGAATGCTGGCCCTTCGGGAAGTCTTGTCTTGAAAATATCGAGAGAGAGGACTTGTTAGAGGAGATTTTATAAATTTAAATAACCCAATGGTTACCTTATTTGGACATAGATTTGGTAGTAGATATCTATATAACTGCGTAGTACATATGCATTCAATAATATTTAGTCGTCAAAAGGTATAATGACTGTTTGTTTTCTGATTTACGTGTATAGAAATGATTTCTGTGAATTTCCTGTTCCTTATGGGATACCCATTCTCTCTCGCTCCTTCCACAGGGTTAGTTGAATAGCCCCTCGACTCTCCTCTGCTCTCCTTGCCTTCTCTTCTGCCTCAAAAATTTCAAGTTTTGCAGTGCCACAGGCATAGCTTTGGTAAAAAGATGCAGAAGATATGGTGTGCCATGATTCTGGACATTGAAGTATGATTGTGGTGTTATGGGGAATGCAAATATCATCGTAAGATTTATAACATGTTTTCAACTGCTCTGACATTTTCAATTGCTACATGACAATTTTTGGAAAGATTTTCTCATTTTAGTGTTACTGTTAGACATCTTTCTTAGAAATTATTGAGTCTAAGCCGTGGGTGTTTATCGTAAGATTTATAACATGTATTCAACTGCTCTGACATTTTCAATTGTTATAGAGTATTGATTTGACAATTTTTGGAAATATTTTCTCATTTTAGTGTTACTGTTAGACCTCCTTCTTAGAAATTATTTAGTCTAAGCCGTGGGTGTTTATATATGGGCTGGGCATTTGGAGATTGAAGAGGTTTAGTGTGCTGTGTGTTTGGGAGAAATAAGGAGTAGGTGTGATATAGAGATTTGATAAAAAGATGTAGAACTTATGGTGTGTCAAGATTCAAGGCACTGAAGCATGTTTCGGGGAATGCAATTATTATAATTAAAGTTATAGCTTGTTTTTAATTGTTGTGAAATTGACAGGTTGGTGTTATTATCTCTTCTAAGTTTCATTTCAATTTATGTGTATTATCTATTTCCCTACTTTGCAAGGATTATAATTTTTTAGGTGTTGATTACAATTTTCATCTTGCCATCAAACTTGTTAGTTTTGATTTTTTTTTCTAAATTTAACAAAGTTTATTATAAATATTTCCAAAATTTGAATAGCTATTTTGCAATTAATGTAGAGTATTGATTTGTTGATTTTTGAGAAGATTTGCTCAAGTTATTTTCAGACCTAAATCACACAATGCACACAGATAGGAAAAAAAGCCCCCAGGAGGAAGAGAACCAAAAAAATCTGCAAGAATATATTTTATATGATCAGTTATACACAGATTCCATTAAATATGAAATTATTACAAGGTTATTATGTGTTGCCCAAATTGAAATTTCCTCAAGTAGTGCAATCTGAATTTGAGAAATTGGATTTAAAATCCTCTTTGCAGCCTTAAAAAACCTATTTGCAAATGTAGATATTCATAGCTAATCTTGTAAGTACTTGTAAGCTTGAACATATAGTAGATTATTCAAGTTTACTGGATTATTTTTTCCTTTTTTAAGCTTTGCTAATTCATGAATTTAATCTTTGTGGAAAGTGAGAAGGAATTGGCTTTTGGTGGTAGATGTCCCACAAGTGTTTCTTTTTTAAGACAAAGTCAGGGCTACAAAATATTAATATTGGTGGTGTATTTTAATGTTTGATCAATTATTAATTGTTTAGTTATAGAGAGGACATTTTTATAGGTCAGGCAGGTATTTTTTCCAAGTAGGAATTGTGGAAATGAGGTGTAATTTAGATCCTCTTGTTAAGTTACATGCTTGTTGTACATGAGGCTAAATGAATGTGCATTATCCATTATGTACTTTGGATTGTGAACATTTAAATTTCTTGATTGATTATAGATCTACAAAAATATATGTTATCATCTTCAATGAGGAGAATGTAAAAAACTCTTTTTCAAATAAATTGTGACATTACTATGTTTTGAAGAATATTATTTATATATATTTAAATTTAGAAAACTACTTTTATAACTAGAAACAAACTAATTTTCTTCCAAAGAATAAAAAGTCATTACTAGAACTTAGTCTATCTTGTACTTATTTAAATGAAAGAAACATAAACATGAGATCCAACTTCTACATCTAATATCATCACAATATTTTCTTAAGGAACACAGATAAATTGAATATTAAATACTTAGAATTAAGAACTTGTTGATTTTAGTTATTTTTATTTGCATTTTTACTAACTTATCACTTTGGCTTTGGATAGTAAGCTTGAATCACTCTATAATATCAGCCATTTTGGATGTATTATTTTTAGCACGGTATTTGAATTTCACAACTAACTGGTGTTCCTGAAAAAAATATACTTACAGGTATGCAT
This sequence comes from Picea sitchensis, assembly GCA_010110895.2. Taxonomy (NCBI): domain Eukaryota; kingdom Viridiplantae; phylum Streptophyta; class Pinopsida; order Pinales; family Pinaceae; genus Picea; species Picea sitchensis. The sequence continues at coordinate 61,263 of SNQJ01S0049553.1, forward strand.
ACCCAGAACCCTTAGCTCATATATAAACAAATATGAAGTTGAACAAGAAAAGTTTGTAAATTGAAATTAATAAACTTTTCTTTCATTCTATGTCTTCAAGAAATATAACATTGTTGCGTTGTTGAGATAGATGCTCTGCACGGTATTAGTAGCATGGCATTTATTTGGTTCAAAGCTCCCAACTATAAACTATAAATAGAGCAGCTTATTTCTAATACCAGCGAGACCCAAAAAATTTCGTGTTTTTATGCACTGTATTAGTAGCATGGCATTTATTTGGTTGAAACCTCCCAATTCTAAATAGAGCTGTCTAATACTATCCAGACACAAAAAAAAAAAAAAATCTTATTTTTATGAAAAAATTGATAGCGTTTCCATAAATTATAATTATTTTAAAATAATTGAAACTGCTGATTTTCAGAATGTCACCTGGAACTACACTTAGTTCATTATAACTTGTACTCCTTATAGATGCACTAGAATATGTTGGCCTCCCAGTCTTCCCTTGTAGTAGGATATCTATATGTTGGTCATTGACGAACAATTTTAGCAGAGCTCCATAAATGTTCCAAATCTTCCATTGACTTTACCATGGATAAGATCTCCACAGAGAAACAAACCTTAGTTTCAAAGCATTTAGACTCTTGAAAACTTTCTCCAGCAAGCTGCCCAGTTGTTCGAGGAGAGCCATAAGTAAAGAGCAGACCTGCTCTTAAAAATAGTAGCTGCATCGCCCACTTGCTATACAGTGATTCTTGCATGGAAATAGAGGGAAAAGTGGTCAAAGATCTGTCTTGACTGGGGAGGGACTTGACGAAGGTGATCATAATGGATGTCTATCGTTTCACTTACTTATATTTAGTTGCCTCGCATGGTTTCTTGCAGTGCCATCTCACCTGAATAGCATTGCTACACTGAAGGATAGTTGTCCATTATAATTGCCTTGATCAGGTCCCTCCCCAGCCAAAACAGATATTTTTCAGTTTTCCCTTTATTTCTATACAACAATCTCTGTATAGCTGATGGGCGATGCAACCACTATTTTTCAGTATGTTTAAGAGCATACGGCTCTCTGTGAAGACAACAATATCGAACAACTGGGCAGCTTGGTAGAGAATGTTTTCACGGCGCGAACGCTTTGAAACAAAGGAGATTTTGGACATTTATGTAGGTCTACTAAAAGTGTTCCATCTATATCAATGACCAACCTATACATATGGCACTGCAAGAAACCATGCGAGGCAACAAAATATTTGAATCTTCTTTTTTCAAATTTGTTTGCAGCTCGCGTGAACCTTAATCTTTAACCTGCTTCTGTCATTCCTGCAAACTGAGGTGTTATCAATTAACGCTCCAATTGCCATTGCTAGTGCATTATCAATCTAATTTTTCTTCACAGATTGGTCCATATAACACTAACACAACCACCTTATAATAATAGGTCATACTTTCTATGACTTGCCACTAACTTAATTGTAAGTAGATAATTTACATCATGATTTGTGGTTGTTGTCATGTATTCAAATAATTTTGACATGTTTTTTAATGTTTTTTTATTTATGGCTCTTAATTCCAATATATATGTTATATGTAAGATATATGTTTTCAAAGTTGTTTGTGGGACAATCCACAGTTGGTGTTATTTTTGTGACGTTTAGAATCTTAATCGGGATTCATCATCAAGATTAATTGTCAATTGATAGCATGCTGATCTCGGTCAATTAATAGTTACTGTGCAGGATGTTTTAAAGATTTTAACCTAAATCGGCTGTCTAAAAACCTACAGAAATTAATTGACTTTCAAACTAAATAATAATATAATAATAATTAATAACTTATTAGTAAGTTTGTAAAATTATTTAGTTATATATAAGTAAAATTAAGTTTTAAGTGTTTTTAATTATGTGATTAAATATTAAATTAATTTTTAAACTAAATAATAATATATAATAAATTATTACTAAGTTTGTAAAGTTTTTTTAAGTGAAAATTAAGTTATGTGATTAAATATTCAATTAATTGAATTAAATTTAAAGTTTAATTAATTGAATTATAGTGAGAAGGGGGCTTTAGTTATGGTTGTTTGTTTTTAGGTTTTAGAGTTTTAAAAGTTTGTTTTTAGGGTTATAGTTTTTAATAGAGCTTAGTGAACTAGTTACTAGATATAGTTTAGGAAAGGTGGGTTTTAGGTTTAGAATAAATTGATTAGGATGTAAGGAAAAGTTTTAGGGTTTTAAATTGAAAGTACTTTTAATTTTTGTTTATATTTAATGTATTAAATTAGATTTTCATAATAGGTTATAAGTGACTTAATTATTTGAAAAAGTAGGTGTCTATAATTAAAAAATTTTAAAAAGGTAAAACAGGTTGGTTAGACCCCTAAGTCTAAGTAGTGAAGCAACCTAAACAAGAAGGCAAGAAGAAGGGAGGGGTCAAGCCTGATTGGATCTATGAGGGTTTCTAAGTTGGTTGATTAATGGGTGCCAAAAACTGCTTACCTCAGGGCCACCGTCTCTGTTCATATTGTTGGGGTGTTTGATTATTTCAAGAGCTTCTCTTAAGCGTCTCATGTAGTAATGATCCTCTTTTGCTAGTATTTTTGTATCCTCCAGGCATACATGATGTTTGGTCTTAAGTGAGTGTTCTGCTAAGGCCGAGGTACGAATGTGTTTATTTCTAATGTCTGCTCCATATTCTTTAATCCTTACCTGAAATGATCCTCCGGTTTCCCCAATGTAACATTTCCCGCATGAACAGAAGACCTTGTAAATGCCTTTTCCTTGTTGTTGGTCTATAGGGTCTTTTACAGACTTCATTCTTTGTCTGATGATAACTAGGGGTTTGAAAGGGGTACAACTAGAAAGAGTACATTTAATCATCTCTTAACCATCCATCACTTCTACACTTAAATAAATCTTAGAACCTATATTTCCTAAATGGCACGTTTATGTTTTAAGGGAAGACGATTGAAGACTTGCTTAATGGCATTTCCATACAGTGAGCAGCCATAATTTAAATCCTTTCATATTCTTCATTAGTGGGTAGCTAAAATAATGAGCTTAATGAATAATGAGAGTAATGAGTTTAATAAATAAAGTTTATTATTAATAAAATAAGTTTTATAAATTAATATATTAATATATTAATAAATCATTTTATTAAATATATTAATGAATTTGAATAATAAAATAAGTTTTGCAGTTTTTGATGTTTTAGAGTTAGGATTATTTGTAATATATTAATTAATAGGATTAGAGTTATTAGAGTTAATGTTAATCTAGTTAATATAGGTAGAGTTAATATAGTTAATGATTGATATTTTTATCATATTAATTATAACTATATTAATAACCATTAATATAGTTAACCACTCATAAATATATTAATTATCACTATATTAATAACTATTAATACAGTTAATGATTGATATTATTAATAATTATTAATATAATTAATAGTTATAGTTAACCCCTAATATTACTAATATAATATTAATAACACTAACATTATTAATAATTAATAATATATTAATATTAATTATTAATAGGATTAGGATTAAAGTTAGGGTTATTAATATTAAATTATTATAGTAAAAAGAGATTAATATTATATTATATTATTAATATTAGGGGTTAAGTATATATAGTTATTAATAATATCAATCATTAAGTATATTAATAGTTATTAATACAGTGATAGTTAATATGTTAATAATATCAATCATTAACTATACTAATATTTATTAATATAGTTATTAATAGTTATTAATATAGTGATAATTAATATGTTTATTGTTAATATAAAGCTAATCATTTTGACAATGCGAAGGCGGGGGTCTGTAGCTAGGGTTTACTCAGCTGCAGATCCCTCCCCTCCCCGCGTTTTCTCCTCTCCTACCTTCGTCGGCCATTTCTCTTCTCTTCGTATGAAGTGGGGTTTGCCCTCAGATCTCTCGTGACGTGCTTGCGCGGGTTCGTTGGTGCGGTTGGGAGCTCTCTTTTAATTCTTTCCATAGATCATTTGAGCTGGGGGTATTGTTGCTCATGCTGTCGATAGAGGGGCTACTCGTTTATGTTCTTTTTGTGTCTGAATTCTTATTTCCTAAAGGGATCCATTACCATTTGGTCTTCCTGTGGTGTTGCCACCTCTATGTGATGGACTCTTGATCTATAGTTCCGGGGTGCGAAGTGATGTCGGCGACTCCAGATATTTGTAAGGTTGGCGAACCTTCCTCCTTGGGTGTGGATCTGGTGTCGTCTAGCTCTTCAGATCTACTCACTACCTCAATCACGCCCTTTATTGCTTGGTCCATGGAGGCTAGATCCGATGCCGATCTGGATCTAGTGATTAGCATTTCGGTTGGATACTCATGATGAGTGTCTCGTGGCAGATTACTCTGGGCTTGGAGATGACATTCTCTTCAGATATGGTTTTATAAGTGTCACATCTTCTTTACTTCTTGGACTGTCTCATCACATTTGATACTTGGAGCCTTTTCTTTCATCTGCTAGTTTTTGGTCCTCTATCTCTTCAACCTCTAGTGTGAGTGGAGGCGTTTATTTGAATATTTCCAAGGGTTTGGCCCTCACCAATCCATCCGTGTTGGTTTGTTCAGGGCTTGATGCAATGTTAGGGCCTTCTCGGTGGTTTTGGTGTCCAAGATCCCCTACGTCCCCTTCTGATCTATGTTGCAGAGTGGTTGCTTGGGTATCTCTGCTTCTTTATGGTGGGGTCTATTTCAGATCTTTTGAGGTCCATCTCAGAGGCATGCAATGTTGATTTTTTCTGTTGGGGTCAGCGCTTTGAGGTTTGTCTTGGGAATGCAGTTTCTGGTTCTCCTTCATTGTGGTTGCAGTCTCTTTTGTGGTCCCTTTGGATCCTATTCTCGATGGGGTTTTTTTCCTCTCTGGCCTGGTCTGTCCAAGTTTTCTTCAATCTACGTTTTCTGTTGTGTTTTTGGCTGTACTATCTTGAGGCCTCTTGGCATTTTTCTGCCTTCATTTGGGTTTATTCCCAACTCCTTATTTGGTACATCCTTTGTGGTTTTTTACTTTGGGCCAATTCTATCTACTAACACTTCTCTCAGTTTACCCAAGTATTGGGCATGTGCTTTTAACACCTACAAAATGTAATTTGGTTCTCTACGGATGAATAGAATTACGTTTTTTTCAGAGGAAAAAATAATTATTGTTAATATAAATGAATACATGTTGTTATTATCACTTAATAGAAATAATAACTATCAGTATTATTAATAATATTTTATTGATTGGTCTGGTATAACTATTAGTCATTAGTAATATTATTAATAAATTTCTACTAATACTTTCATAATTATTTTACATAACACATTAATAATTATTAATAATAATTATATTATAAGTTGTTATTAATATACATAATGAACTATATTTTACAATGGACACTTTAGGTATGTAACATACATACCCTTTATACACTAATTATTAATCAATGTTAATAATTAAAGATAGTCATGAGTAATGTATTAATAATATATTAACAATGTATTAATAATGTATGGTTATTTGTATTAGGGTTTATTTTAAAATAATAATAAAATGATTTGAATTCAATTTAAATAATATTAATAACTTAATTTTAATTCATTAAATTGTAAATATATTTAATGAAGAAACACTATAAATTTGTTAAAGTATTTAATATGGAGAAAGATTGTAAATTTTATCAATGTCCTTAGAATAACATAACTCAACATTTGTAAAGTTTTAGATGATTTTCTATCAATGTTCTTATAACAAGTATAAAATATTAAATGATTATCTATCAATGTTATTAGAACAAGTATAAATGAAGTATATTTACTATCAATATCCTTAGACAAGTATAATTTATCATCTACAAAGGTCAACATGATTTTGTGTCGATATCTTTTGAACAAATGAAAATAATCATCTATAAAGTTAAGAATGAATTTCTATCAGTGTCCTTAGAACAAGTATGATTATAAGTTTCCTTCAATGTAATAAAAATTCTAACATGAGGAACAAAACCAAATGTTCTAACATGGGAAAGATAGTAATGTTGTAATGTGATGAACATAGTAGCATTAAAATATTACCAACATAGTAACGTCACAATATATCCTCGTCGTTGCAATTGGAGGAACATATCCCCATTGTCGTAATATGATGAACATAGCCATATTCTCACAATGTGACAAACATGGCAGTGTCACATGACAAACATAGTAACATCGCAATGTGACGAACATTTCCCTATCATCGTAATGTGACAAACATAGCCCCATGGTCACATTGTGATGAACATAGCCATACTGTCGCAATGTTACAAACATAGCCTCATCACCACAATATGATGAATATAGCCTCATCATTGCAACGTGATGAAAACAACCCCATCATAATTTGATGAACATTGCCCTATCATTTCAATGTGATGAGCATAAGCCTATTGTCGTAGTGTGACGAGCATAACGATATTGTCACAATGTGACAAGCATGGTAGCGTTACATGAAAAACATAGTAACGTCGCAATGTGATGATCATTTCCCTAGGATCACAATGTCATGAATATATCCCCATTGTCATATCACAATGTCACAAAAATATCCCATTGTCATATCACATTGTGACGAGCATAGCCATATTGTCACAATGTGACGAGCATGGTAGCATCACATGACAAAGATAATAATGTCGCAATATGATGATCATTTTCCTAGGATCGCAATGTTATGAACATATCCCCATTGTCACATTGTGATGACAATAGCCATATAGTCGCAAGGTGATAAACATAGCCTCATTGTCACAATGTGATGAACATAGCCTCATCATCGCAATCTGATGAACGCAGACATAATGTTGCATTGTGAGAAACATGGTATCGTCACATTCTGACAAGACTAGCAATATCATAATTTGATGAACATAATCTGTCATTGTAATGTTATGAGCATTATCTTATGCTCGCAATGTGATGAACATAGCCATATTGTCGCAATATGATGTATGCAACCTAATGTCGCATTGTGACAAACATAGCCCAATATTGCAAAAAAATGACCTATTCCAATGCAAAAATG
>SNQJ01S0049553.1:76859-123950 GCA_010110895.2 Picea sitchensis
ATATTTTTGGGTATATAAAAGCATGCGCAACAATAGAGTAATTAACTAAGATTTCTTCCATGTACCAGCTTAACGGTCATGATTTTCGGGAGATAACCCTAATCGCAAGTGTTTAAGATTTATATGTATATTTAAAGTACGGAAGTGATCTTGCGAATACCAAAAAAACCACCTACAACATTTACACTAGGGGTGATTTTAAGAACCCCCCCAAAATTTATATGTATAATAAATGGGCAAATCGCCATGATACATATGAAAATTTGAAGGCTATTTTATCAATAATATAATATGTATGTATAATTTTTTGGCGAATCTTTTAATCAATTATTTAATATTGTAAAATATTGACGAATCTTTCACTAAATTATAAAATCTTGTAAAATATTGGCGAATCTTTCACTGAATTATAAAATCTTGTAAAATCTTGGTGAATCTTTTACTAAATATAAAACATTATGAAGTCTGGGTGAATTTTTTGATAAATTATAAAACCATATATAATAATAGGAAAATATATTCATTAAACGATAATATACTCATTTTACATGTTTGGAAAAGAAACATAATTTGTCCCTCCTTGAAACAATGTTGCAAGCATCAAGGGTTGTGTTTTCCAGGGTTCTTATTGTGTTTTCTAGCGTTCACCTATTCGCTTCTAAAAAATTGTGATTTTCCAAAGGGGTGGTGGGTTAAGTGGACACTAGGATTCCAATCCCCTTGAGGCATGTGATTAGAATTGCCACTAATGGGTTCCCCAACTTCCATTAAAAGTCTTTCTATGAGAAAAACATTGAAAAAGTTCTATCAAAAGGATTAGTATACCCCACCAATGACATCTAGAGCTTTGTACACCCCACACCAATGAGACTAGAGATTTATATATCGCACCAATCACATGTATGGATTTTCTTGGAGTAAAATATTTTCAATTCCATGTTCCCCTTCTATAGAATATTTAAAATAACTTAATTAAGAGAAATGATTCATGATATGTCTACCTAGTTACCCAACCTAAGACCAAATTAGAAATACATTGTTAGAACATATGAATCTATATGTCATCTAAATATCATGCAAACAAGAAGAATATACATATATACAAAGAAAAGTATAGCTTGTCAAATTGTTAAACATCAAGTAGAGTCTCTTAAAATGCTAAACATATGTACATGATGTAAAAAACACGCTTATGAGAAATTGACAACAAGAAATAGTGGTATTTAAACAAATGTTAGAACCAACAACATCTAGGCACAAAAATAGTAATATCATGGTCATTATTCATATAAATGTATTCTTATGTGCAAAAAACTTTAGGAGATAAGAAATGTGAAACAATTAAGTCATTACATGATGACAATGATGATAGTCTCGGTTAGACTGCCATAACTAAGCATGAACAACAAGAGATGTCGATTTAGTAAGGGTTATTATGCCATCGTGTATATCTATACCTTGTAGTAGCATGGTGCAAAATGAAAGTATTATCACTCATTTTAATCCCATTAAGGGCAATGAATGCAATGTCTTTCACTCATGGATCCTACTACATACCAACTCCCAAAATTATATAGAAAGCTAGTTTTTCCATGTGATACCAGTACCAATAAGCATACATATTTGTTAGTTACATGAAACCCTCCATAACATATTCATTATTAACAGAAACTATGTAATGATTTTTCTTCAAGCTTGTTCTTCAACTTCAACTAAAGAATGATAGTGCACTAAACATTCTCTCATCCTCCACTAACTACATTGGAGACCACAAATTTAACATTTATAAAAGTTGCCAGTAACTAATTTAGTTGCAAAATGAATGAATACAAAATCATAAGCATTCCTTTCCAAACTAACCTCTGCAAAATGTGGTAGTTGATTGTGAATGACAATTCTAACACCGGGAATATGTAAACACATCTTGCTGCAATATCAGTTGCCAATAGAACACCTACAAGTGAAGATGAAGATTAGATGAGCTTGAATAGCTACAGGGGTTATGATACCATAAGAGGGGAAAGGTGAGGGGGTCTAAGGGGTTTTATGCCTAAATCACCTACCTTATGCTATCTTGAACCCTTACCCATTTTCAAATTTGAAATTCAAAGAAAAAATTCTCAATATAAAATATGGATTCTGGTTAAAAATGTTCATAGGAATGTATCTTTGTTTCGATTCTTGTAAACTTGTGATTCTCCTACCTGTAATCCTCTCTAAAAATATGTTCTTTTTATCCTTCTTTGTTAGACGATAACTATTCATGAGTCTTAAATGAAACATACCAGAGTTTTGGGAAAGCATGAACAGTGACAATATCTATGACTCGGAAATTAAAATTGGTGATGAAATATGTTTCCACCTAACATTTTTCTGGGTTAGTTTGATTAATTTATTTGGGGTTGAGTTACCAAAATCCTTGATGAAATTCCCATGCAAATATATGTCTAGTAAATGTCTTCATATTGCAATAAAGGAATATAGTATGGAAGCAATGGAATTTCTTATTTGACATTGGGATCTCTCTTTCTCTTGATATATATACAAACATAAAATTCAATCATTTGAGAATACCTCCTAAAAAAAATTATTTTTGAAACAATTATGCTTATTTATCCTCCATATCTCTTCACAGGACCAATGCTCTGTGTGTTTTCTTAGGGTAAGTTAAGACAAAATCCCCTTCTCTAGTTACTTTTGTGAAAACCATATCATTGAAAATGAAATGTAGATGTTGCTATGTTCTTTCAGTTTTCTTTCTTACTATTAGGTTCTTCAAATAAAAGTTAATCCTGGTAGCATTATTCAGAGTTTGTTTCCTTGTAAAATTTGAATGTGTCAACAATTTTAGAACTGAAAAGAATAGAGTACCTAAATGATGACCTTTAACGAGTTGACAGTGAACCATGTTTTGTTGTAATACAAAATAAAAAGGGATTTCAATATGTTTTTATTAATTGCTCAGTCCCTGACTAGTTCATCATCCTTCTAGTTGTCAGATATGTAGAACATGTTGGTTGGAGAATCTCCCTATTCATGCTACCCCCGATACCTGTAATAATCATAAAATGATACCTGACTATTTAGTTGCATTAAACATGCATCATGCTAAAAAAATTGATGCCACAATTTTTGTAGTGTCTTGGAAGTAATAGATTCAAATTATTTTCAAAAATGAGTGCAGGATTAGAGATTGAACTGCATTTGGAATAGACTGAAACTTATTAGACTATTAAAATAGTCCATAAATTTTAATTTGTATGCTTGTAATGGAGTTATATTACAATGATTGAGCTTTGAAGTGACTTCTTTTAATATTCTCCTTGTATAGTATATATTTTGGAAATGCCTTATAAGATGCATTCCAAAACCTCACCAAACTAAAAATTTGTTGTTTGTCACTAGCCTAACACATGTGTCAATGAATGAGACAAATGCTTAGACCTAACTTAAAATCCATCTAGTATTACTTGTGTTGTCTAGCTTGATCATTCAACTCAAGATGCACAAAAGTCAAAATCTCAAGTTTTGGTGCTTTGAAGTTTTCAGAGAGCCATGTTTTTGGAATTAGAAAGAGTGTGTTCGTTTATGTGTTATTTGGGTGTGTGAAATATAGGATTAATCATAGGCATAATTGTCTGTGAAACACTTCGAAACTACAAAAGGAAATTCCATTATCTCCTTGAGAAAGAGACGCTCTGTATTTTTTATCACCAATCTCTACAATTCTTGTACTCCTAGTGAAATATTTAAAACCACTGCCACTTGAAGTGCATTTGATGGGTGTTATACCTTGTACATGCAACTAACTCTTTCTGAATTTTTATAGAATTTTATCGATCAATGACTCTTTGTATATGGGCATGGGAAGATGGAAACATGATTGTAATTATGTTACTTTAGGTTGTACGTGAGTTTGCTTCAGTTTGTGTTTCAAACCTTGGTTCTTGTGAATGGTTGTAAATATACTCCTCTGTAGTGATATAGTACTAGTTAATGTCAAAATCCAACCATCCTTCCGAGTGAATATCTATGCCTAGACCCTTTTATCTTATTCATAAATGTTTTTGGACTGGATTGTGAGGGTATCCAAGATCTTGATCTTCAACACTGTTTTGGCATTTCTTGGTAACTAGTTGCCTATGGGCCTTTAGTAAAATTGTGAAGTTTGCACTTACTTTATACTTTTTGGTTCTTTGTTGTATATATAATTTTTTGTTTAATCATATGAAAATATTGTTCTGAAATTATCTTCTCTATTATAGTTTCCATCTACTTGGAATTGGGAAAGTGTGGGGACAAATATATTGATGGTAATTGGCTGTTGTTGAATCTAGCTACAAAAGGCTCTGTGAAAGAAAAATTTAACTGACTTTCTAGTTGTTATCCAAATTTAACACAAAGATAAGGGAGAAAATCCACTGAGCAGTGGGACTGGTTGCAGTGAAAGGATTTCAAGCATGTTTTGAAAACAAGAAGATACCACCGAGACTTTCAAATGAGGATGAAAATTTTGTATTTGAGATTCAACCAAAACTAATAAATTATGGCAAATTAAATGGTTGCTATGGAAACTGCTTTGCCTTTCGAATTGGAAAATTCTAGACTCTAGTTTATTGAATTACTAAGTTTACTTGAAGAACATGTTGTGGATTTTGTTAATGTTGGAATTTTTTCCTTTGTAGTAGTAGTTGTTGCCATATTGAGATACAAAATGTAGATTCATATTTTGTACCCTATAATTGATACCAAGGAGATTGGTTTCAGAATTCCTACTTTGTTCATGGCTTGATTTTCTCAGGAATATACCTCAACTTTGGATATATCCAATGAGATGAATAGGACATGCCATGTGTTTCCTCTTATTTTAACTCCTCAAACACTCTTAATATTGTTCAATTGTCATACTATATGCTCAAGGAAACTCTCCTCGGTGATTAGAGTTGGATGTAATGAAAATAATTTTGATAAAGATAATAAAAGGTTGATTCATGTGATCATGATTTTTTTGACTGATTATAAAGTTGGATTATTTGGAGTGTCCAAAACAAGTGCATTTATTCTTATGTTTCAAACAATTACAATGATTCGTAATTATTCATGTGTAGTAGATAAAAAAAAACTCCAACTGTTCCTCATTTATACATACTCATTGCAATAACAATAACAATAAAAATTTCAAGTAGTACTCGTTGACAAAGGATGCAAGTTCTGGCCCATACTTTGTTTTTTGAATTTAGGTTTTGGGCTCAGTAAATTGTGCCCTTACAACTAAGGGGATAATCCTATGCAAAGAGTTGAATTATTGCTATTGTTAATATTATAATCTTGCTTAAGGCCTTGTCAAATTAAGAGGTTGGGTATCTTAAAAATTGATTAAAACAAAGGTTACTTTCCAATGACAGAGTTTATGTTATACTATGTTATTTTATAATCAATTGATTAATTTATATATATATATGATTGACAGTTATAATATTTATATGTATGGGATTATTACAGTTGGCCACTATTACTAATATCACGGTTACATTGATCATTTTCCAACTCAAATAAATCCAGTTGACACAATCCATAATATTTCTTTATGGCATCAATTGGGGAAGACTTATTTGAATGAAACTCATTATCTGAGAATGTTCCATTTCCAAATGGTGAAAAACAACATATCTTCATTACTGGCATAGGTAATCCCTCTACAAATAATATCTCAAATTCTTCAGCCTTGTCATCCTTACAATCCTTACTTTTATAGCCCATTTGCAGCTTAAATGGTGGCACGCTAACTTGATACTTGTCCCCAATCCTGGGGGAAACACATGGACTGTCAGAGCTATTATTGGAGTTAGTATATACTGATGACAATAATGGACTTCCAAATATTTCATCAATTGGCTCACTCCCATCACTACCTTCATGAAAAGATGACTGCATTTCCTGTATCGTGAAAGCCAATCTCTCCATCTCTCTTGAATGACAATATAAAGATGAACATGCAAATAGATTTTTTAAGAATCCCAACAATATCAATATCAAGGCATAAACACCAGTAGCCACACACTCAAGTACTTGAAATGGGAAATATCTAGATAATAGAATAGACAACTTAGATTCAACATTTCAAACAATGGTTTCCTTTTCCTTTAGTCCTAGCCAAATCTGAAAGCATAGTAATTGAGTTCACAGTTAATCTACATTTGTTTCGTCATTAACATAAAATAAGTTTATTATGGTACAAGTTTGAGAATCAACTCAGAAATTCTTCTAATTGATTTACTGCACAACTCATAAGTCTTGAATACACTGAGAGTCAACACAGAGAAAAAATACCAAACACCTGTTGTAAAACAAGAGATTTATCTTGGCTAGCAACTAAGATTTTAAATCTTGTAGATGAATTGGAGTTGAGAGATTGAGAGTTCTGTTGAAACTTGAGATACATGTAAAGAAGTTGCAGTATTAGTGTTGGGTCCATGGAACATAAAACCATGTCATGATCCACATGACTCCACAAGGAACTAGCTCATAAACACAAGTTAGCAGGAAGCACCTGGTACTGATTTCCTCGATTCCACTGCACTTTATACTACATGATTGTTTTAAATCTCTATCAGTATTAACGGTTTTCAAAATTTTGGAATTAAAAATTCATGGCAATCAATACAACAGGAACTACACTAAGCCTTAAATCAAACTTGTGGAATTGTAACGTAGACCATCCAATCTGATTTCCATGGATGCAAAAGTCCCCCCTGTTGGAAGGACCACACTCTTATGGATAGAGCCAACTTGTATAAGTTCTGCAAACTCAAACATGATTATCTAGCTATATAGGGTCACTATGATTTAACGTCCAGAACTACAAACACGAGAGGATCCATTAGCCTTTGAAAATCATACAAATGTCCTACTGGAGGTATAATTTCTCCATGCAGCTAAAAGTATAAGACAATAAGAATATGTAAGTAGGAGTAGAACAAATGTTTCCCCTTACTGTTTGTCTCTACAATTTTTAGAGCACTAAAATTTGTTGTTATGCATAGATAAAACATAAACCCCTTTGATATTTTTGGTTGTCTAGAAATGGCTTGCACCAGAGCAACATGATAAACAAGGATGTAGGTTATTAAATTTTATTACATCGTTTGGGCCATCCAAACTAAAATGAAAATCTATTAATACTTAAAAAATTACATAATCCTCCCTCCATTTTAGTTATGGGCTACCGAGAAACTAGTCTACAATATTTGGACATGTAATGAAACAGAGCATCTTATCTTAGGTGCACCCACAATTGTGGCCTATCATGGAAACAATGGAGGCTCTTCCTCCCCTCCATATTCTGCATCAAACTCGAAGGATAGAATTTGTTTCATTCACTGTAGCCATATATGTCACAAAATCAAAGGAAAATAAGATAGTTCCCCATGGATGCTTGCAGACCTCTGACTAAGCAAATCAGTTTCACCTGTGACAAACAAAAGGCACCCTGGGAGACTGCTTGGATTTGTAGTAGCTTTCTAAAGTTTTGATGGCACACACTTTTCAATGTGTCGGTTGAATCTCTCCCTAGAATGATGGGATGCATACAGATTCAAATACTAGGTTGAATGGATAGTAGCAAGATTTGGCTGTATTGGCCTTTGCTATACGAAAATTTGGCATTAGTACAAAATTCAATGAATTTTTTGTACAGTACAGATATTGTACAATCAACTTACTTTTGATTGCCTTTAATAATATACTTCATGTATTTAATCCCCATGTATTCATAAACCAAACAAACAAAGAGCACAAAAACCTCAAAAAATATTAAAAAAATCTTGAATGCATCTATAAATATCAACTAGTGGTGAAATTTTCAAGAAGTTAATTATTTTTCTGATATATTGACTTTTCTTGCAATTCTTCTAAAATTTGGAACAAAATGCATATTTTCATGTCTATGACATGTATATTTCCATATTGGAGCCATACTTGATTTTTTTGTTGCGCATTTTTCCCATCTTGAATCATGTATTCGAATTTGAATTCATATATGAATGTTGCTACTTTGGTTCAATGCTCACAACAACTACAATCCCTTATCCATTTCATGATTATGATAGGAGCATTCTCATTCAAATAGTCAAGTATTTCATCCTTCACCTTTCATTCATGCAGGAGCTTTTGAAAGTCACAACCATAAGTTACTTAAGCTCATTAATATGGATTTCCTAGTGCTCAACTAGTCCATCATACCTCTTAAAAGAAGAAGAAACTTAAATTGGAAATTTGCTAATGCAGCCCTCTAATTTACCTTTACTACTTAATTCACTTGTTGTACAAGGTTTTAATAGAGATGCTACAGACCTTGGATGGACGTGTCCTCCTTGTCCAACTAAGAAAGAAGCAGAGCATAATACTGATTCTAGTGTTGCTACTGTCAAAGAGTCCAACATTGTCAATGACTCAAAAGACTAAGACTTTCCAAAACCTGAGAGTCTCATCTCCTGCAGCCGATGCAACATTGTACCCATTTGGAATATGAAAATACAAAACGAAGGAAAGGCAGTCAACACAAAAACAAATACTGTCAGCACGAAATCCATTTGGCCAATCAAAATAATTAACACCACAATAACGAGAAGATTGACTCCTCCAGGATCAAATAAATGACACCATTGAAAGAGGCTAAGAGTTCATGACATGGTAATCACAAGACCATTTCAACCAAACCAGCATCTAATCGAAGGAGAGAACTCTCATTAAAGAACATAAATCTTCAAATAGAAAATCCCACATAGGTTATAACTATACCATGATAAAACAACAAAATCCAAGGCATGACAAGCCATTGGCCACCTCTGCTACTCGATCTAGGATTTGTATAGAACTAATATGTGTAACAATAGAATATGAATGGGATCCTTCTAATCCTACTTACCGACAACTCCTTATTAAGGTAGTGGGAGATTCACCTAAGGTTTGTTTGGTATACCATATAATAGGTCCAAAATCAAGGAGTCTTGAGATCCTCCCATGGGTCAAGAAACTAACAAATGGAGAAAACAGGAGAGCCCCAACAATTTTGTTTCATACGCCATTTTTTTAACATATTACAACATACAAGAGAGAAAACCTTCCCTATATCTATGCAGGAGATTGTAAAATTGTTCCAAGCATTGATTTTCTTTTTCTGGCAAAGAAAACTCAGTAATCTGAAGACTGAAATATTCCAGAAAGAAAGGACAGGCTCCAACAACAATCACATAAACAATTAAAGTTACGAATTTGGCCGAATTTATTACTGAATTGAACAGAAAAGGATATCCAGATGCTATAAAAAATTCAAGAATCGTGTTTTTTCTCTACCTTGCCAATACCCTTATTTGAATGCCCTCCATCAAGAAATTGTGTGTTATTTTACCAATACCCTAATATGAATGCCCTCCATCAAGAAATCGTGTGTGATTTTTCCAATACCCTCATCTGAATGCCCTCCATTAAGAAATCGTGTGTGATTTATACCAAATGGGAGGGCCAAATTTCTCCCACCCCTTGTTCTTTGGAAATCGAGCAAATAGAAGATTAAAGTTTCTCATACCACAAAATTGGAGTGAATTAAATGATAAACCCTGATTAAAACCAAATGGGAGGGCAAAATTGTTACCAGAAATTCTCATATTTCTGGAAATTGGGCGAATGCAAGATTGCAACTCCAAATTTTACAGGCTAAATACATATTTTTTTCTCTCTCCCTCATAGAAAACTGGGATAAACCTCTATACATTTTTTCTTTTAAAATAAATTAGGGGCGAAGAATTAAAGTTTTAAAAAACCACTACGATACAAAAAATTCGCCCAATAAAAATTGGGAGGCCCCTTAATTTCGCCCATGAGCGAAATTTCTCCCCTAAAATCATCCTTGGTAGTAACGGTCATAACATTTATGGCTTCCCCTAGGTATATGAGAGTGTTTCCGATGGAAACCTCATTAATGGTTATGGTCACTACAGGGTTTCCTAGGTTCCCATATTTTGTGACCTTAGGCTGATCTAATATGTACTCAGAAAGTTCTCCTATCAAATGTACCATTGAAGGATCCTTCTGCTTCCTTCCTGGCTTCTTAATACAAAATTATTTGACCACCTTACTATAGATTGGAATATCCTTAATGGATTGTAGCAAGGGAATTTTGACACAAATATTCTTTAATTCATTCAAGATGTCAAATTTCGGTCAGGTGGTAGGTTTCTCGATTACTAATATTTCTGGATAAGGAGTGGCCTTCATAATTTGTGAAGGTTCATTTTGGGGAAGCTTGGGTTCTTGGTCCTTAGAAATAATAAAATCTTCCCACCTAGTGTCACCCATGGGTTTTTTGGGGGTTTCATCTTCTTCTTCTTCTTCCCGGATGATTACTAAAGGCCTCTGCCTGTGCATAACTTTTCTCGACCTTAGTTGAATCTCCTGCAATGGAACGGGAGAAATAGCATATGTTGGGAAGGCTTGCATCTCAACATTGTGAAGATATTGAGTGGGCTTATTATTGGGATTGGGCACTGGTTGTTCTGGTAATAATGTCGGTATCGGGGAGCTTGCATTCTGATATTGTTGCGATTGTTGTTGTGGAATAAGAGGTAAAGGTGGTGGAACAAAACCTAGAAAAAGCTGCGGGATGTTCGGTGGAAACTGACAGTAAGGATGGTTGGGCATATGGACAGGTGGAGATTGAGGGTTCCCTTGGTTATGCCCTCCTCTCCATCCTTGAATCCAAGGATGGTTATACTATGTAGACCAGTTTTTCCAACTTGGTGAGTTATACTGTTGTGGTTGATGATAATAGGGTGGAACCTGAGGTTGTAGATTCGGGTATGTAGGCTGATTCCTAGGATTTCATGGCCTCCTAGGTGCATAAGATAACTCACCAAGATCCCCACTTCTAGTGCAAAAGCCACAAACTGAAATGTTATCTAATGGGCATTCCCTTGAGGAATGCTTCCTCCTGCATCTTGGGCAAAATATGCTCATTGCTGCATTTTCCTCCTCTCGTTTCTTTTTAATCTTTAGGGTATCCAACTGGGAACCTATTGTTCTTAAGATATCTATCTTGAATTTCTCTAAAAGGTTCCCTATATCTACTCTTGTGATACCACCTGAGCTAATTGGTTTTAAGTTTCTAATATAAGGATCTCGAACATTCTTTCATGTTTTAACTCTACTCCTCGAGTAATTATTACACATTTCACAGATTTCAAAAAATGGTTTATGGGAGATGTCACATGATGCCATCAGGTTAAGTATATCTAGGTATTCCTCTAAAATACATTTAAGGAAAATATCCCTAACTGCATCATCTGGAAGGTCATGGTATTTTGATTTCTGTGAGATATAAGCAAATCCTTCCATATAATCCTCGAGATTCTCGTCCTCTAACTGTTGGATTTTGAAAATATCATTACGAGATCCTTGTATATGCAGTAATATTGGTACTTCTTAAGAAATATATCTTTCATGGCTTCCCAAGACCTAATACTAGATTCTCCCAACCCCATGAACCATCTCAGTGCAGAGTCCTCGAGGGCGGCAGGAAATAGTTTTAGTTTCTGGGCATCTTGTAAGTAGTTTTAGCTCCTACACAAGATGTCAACCTCAAATAGGAAGGTATTTAGGTCTTCACTTCTTTTAGTGTAAAAGTTGGGCAGTGCCGCGAGGGGAATTTCTTACATATTGGCATTCTGTGTGGTGTCCAAAATTGAAAACTCGAAGGTGGTTTCGGTTTGGTTTCCAACTTGTTCTCCCTCCTTATGTCTTACATTGTTGTGATCCTCCTAATCATATATTCTGGTTTGGTTTCCAAAACAAGAGTACCTAGGTGGTTTTATCCTTCAAGAGAACAAGGTATCTCTCCGATGGGAAGGTATTCCTACTGCTTGGGTGTCTGGGACTCTACTCAAGCCGGTTGAGATTATTGGTGCCAAAGTTTTTGTGTCAATTTGAGAGACAATTATATTTGTTGAACTACCAAACAAAGTATTCACTTGTTTAGGGTCTATGATGTCTTCAAAGTTAGGATCTCCCGGTGGTGGTAAGAAAATAAAGGTTGTGTTGTTTGGTTCTGCGGAGGGCTCGAGTGGTCTTGCCTTCTGTCCCACTATTACTGATGCTTCAAATTTTTGTTCTATAGTGCTCCCTATTTTAATCTCTTCAGAGACTGCTTTAGCTCTTTAGGTTGAGCTACATCCTGTTTTTCAGTATCGATCTGTGGAGTTTATGAGTGGAATGTTCATTCCCCTAAAAAGGTTGGAAGGAACCATGGTTGAAAGGTCTAATTTACTTTTAATGTATCTACCCTTTGGGTCCCTAGGTCAGTTCATGAAAGAAAACAACAAAAATAAAAACTACCATCTGGTTTGGGGGAACCTACTATAACAGATGCACAGGTTCTTACCTCTCGTCTTAAATTTCCCGCGCCAACAAACTAATGCTAAGGTTTAGAATTGATCTATTTCCTACCTTGAGACAACTCACCAGCAACAACGCCAAAAATGATGGGTGTTCTATATGCACTAAATCCCTCAATTAAATTGTTAATTCGGGGTAAGTAAACTTATAGTTGTAGCACTATATGTGCCAAGGCAGAAAAGATAGAGGAAGTATAGTCTAACTAAGGGCTAGAGGAAGTATAGTCTATCTGAGGGATAACCTACTTAATCAAAGACTATCAATGAGCAAACCCTATTAAGGAACTTAAATTATTTACCCGAAGCAACTTTTAAACAATGGATCGATGGATTGTTCCTAAAGAAGCAAATGAAAACCCTACTTTGAACAAGTTAACTTAATCAATCTAATGAGTAAAAGCAAGTCATCTATTTAATCTATTCAACTTAATGAGCAATAGCCACAACAAATTAATCTAATCAATCTATTCCAAATCAATGAACAACATCAAGTAAACAAGAAAACAACTAACCTATTAAAACTTATGCAGCAAGTAAACTAATCAAAACTACTCAACAGGTAACTAATCAACTATTAAGCAAGTGAAATATATTCTTACGATAAAACTCATAATTACTTCTAATATACAAAGGGAAATCTTAACCTATTTAATTAAAAGCATCATGACAGTATTCAAATATTAATCAACAATTACTCTTAATCTACAATAACAAGAAACTTCAAATATAATGATGATGATTATGTCTTCGGTGTCTTATGACATCACGATGACATCTAACAATTAGTGATAGATCAATAGGAATAATTTTAATACTAACTTCTATGGAGAAATGAAAGGTATGAATCAAGAAATCCAACGAGGGCTTAGCCATCATAGAATAAATATCAATTATCCTGAAAATCCATGTGATCTCTCAATTTATGCATTAATCATCAATGGTAAGAAAACGTTATTGTACTTAATTCAAATGCACTTTTATGATAATGTAAGCAAATTCACACCTTTAGAGACTTATAACTAAAAACTTAACTCAAACTCAAACCTCTAATTAAAATTGCAATCTAAATCTAGAATGGAGATTTCATAAAATAAACCAAGCTAATCCTATTATTAACAATTCAAATTTCAAGTTAAATTGATTATAAAAACATGATTTAAATTCTACTTCTACATACTACGAAAAAATTGATAAGCAAATTGAGAATTAAAATCAAAACTAGAAACTATTCATCCATTGAAACTTTGCCAAAGAAACTCTATACTCTATATTAATACTCTGTTTTAGTTATTCTATTTCAACCTGCAGAAATTCAAATTAACATTTAATCATACAACAAGGTTAGTAGCTAAGATTGCAAGCTATTTACTAATAATTAAAAAGATACAACATATTAACAACTATCCTTTACAAGCAGCCTGCATAAAGGAAATTAAAATAATTAAATTATGAACAACAAACACACAACATGTAAAATGATAAAAACACATATAACGAAAAGTGAAAGAAATGGAAATTACAAAACTCAAATACACAAGCTAACTGTAACGACCCCTTCGTTATGTCTATGAATAGCGAAGTTCAATAGGAATTTTTTTTTTTCTTTTAACAAATAAGAAATTAAAAACATCACCTAATTCATATCAATGCAAAAACACCTGACATCATATCTAAGGTGACACATGATCAAAATATAAACAAACTCTACAATATCATTTCAGAAGACGAGATTGTAAAATATAATGCCAAACAATCTCATCATATTATCACCAATAACAATGATTTTGCCGAATATAAAACTACCTTCTACTTACCATTAAAATCATACCATAGCCACACGCCCGGCAGAGGCGTCCCTTTAGCGTGCCACTTCCCTAAGCTCCGTGCGGCTTAAGCATAGACCAAGAAAACTCACGGTGCCTCCAATGGCAGCTGAGGGGTACTCTTCTAGCCCCCCTTAGCCCCGAACTTACCAAGGGGGCCACACAAGAACCAGAGATATACTAGCGTCTCCGGCTAGCCTCAATGGCTGAGCTACCACTCCAATCGGTGGGACAAAGCCCAACTCCTCACAAACAATCCGTCAAGCCACAATTGGGTGGCGTGGCAGTTATGATAACCATTCATCCCCTTCTTCCTTCCTTTCCCCTCCTTTTTTATAGAATTTTTGGGGTGACCTAAATCATAAATCATTAATTAATTAATTTTTAATGACTAACCCTCTAACAGGTCTCCAGATGGATCCAAGTGTCACACATGCCTCACGGTTCTCCAAAATTAATTTCTTTTTAATTATTAAAGAGACTCAATTTCTCACTCCCCAAATGCATTCCTTAAATTGCTCCTTAAATTACTCCTTAATCACCCTTAAATTACTCATGATTTCTTTGGGCAAATTACTCCTTAATTTACTCTTAATTTACTCCTTAATTTTACTCTTAATTTGCTCCTTAATTTGCTCCTTAGATTACTCCTTTTAATTTGGTCTCTTGAATTCTATTATTTAATTCTCTCTTGTTATTTTTATTTTTGAACCCAAGATAAATCACAGGTTTTATCTTTTTCAATATAATTCAAAATTCCCATCTTTAATACCCCCACTTTAATAATTTGCATTCCTTCTTTATCATTTAAAGAGAATGGGTCTCACTTAAATTAATTCCCTCATACTTTCTCCTTCCTTTTAATAAGTCTTTAATTAACACCTAGGGGTTTTAGTTTACGCCCTAGGTTTATTTTGTAGAATCTTTTCTTAGAGACTTGTCAATTTAGCAGAGATGCTTTAATTTGGGTGTTGATTTGAGCAGTGATTTAATTAGGGGGAGTCGTTTAAGAATTTATCGGTTAAGGTCTTAGGGTTATCTATGTTGTCTCATCATCCTCATCCATGCGGCCCACGTGCCGCCGGGGATGCACCACGTGCTCAAGGGTGCCCTTCGTTGATTGCATTTCTTCAGCGGCCCGTGCCCTTGGGGATGCACCCAGGTGCTCAAGGGGTGCCACTCCCGTGACTTAATGATTAGTAGAATCTATAACCCCACAGAGTCAAACCTCCATCCGGTGAACTTGTGGGAGACCCAGGGTTTCCTGGGGAATAAGGCCCACATGTATTGCGGCCCATAGAATCGCGTGGTATTTATCATGATCTTCCCTCACGGTATAATTGGATCCCGAACTAATTGTCGTTAACCTACGATTCGAGATGAAGTGGCGGCTTGTCGCGGTGATCGCCCTCAACGACATCGTGGGTCCTCTCGAACTAGGTAATGCTAACCTACAGTTCGAACCCGCGGCCGAGATGCTAATGAAACGTGGCAGGGTGGCTGACACACCTCTCCCTCGATCTCTATGGAACTTCATTATGTGTGGCCCTTTACTCCATATGTGAGTGCAGTCGACGAAGCTGCTCGTCATTTTGCATCATCAACCATCATGTCAGGATCATGTCAACAACATATCAGAAATCAATAGCATATCATCAAAATACACAATATCAACGTAAATGAAAACAACTCAAATAGCCACTCCCTGACTCAATCCAGAATCCAAAGAAGTCCATTGATGCCATCAAAATACATAACCTGTAATGTGTCCTACACACTCAAGAAAAAACCAATCAATAGCACCTGTATATAGCAATGGTAAAACATCCTGTCATCAATCATGGCGCATCATCATCAAGGTTAAGTGGTTCATCATCATAAAAATCGGTCTTGCGAGCAAGTGTCCCCAAAATAAGTTTTGTCCGGTCGCGCCCGAGGCCGGATGTTACATACATTATCTTGGTCTAAACTTAGATCGGATTTCGATTATAATGCCGAAATAAATGTACCACAATGCTCCGTGGGACCGCAGGTATCATGGGATCTATAAGCAAAATGTAAGCTGTTGGCATATCATATCGTCCTCCAATTCATGGGTGCGGATATAAGCATCCCGATGGACCTTGACCTGCGTCTACCATTCGGCGGTCGTAGCAGGTCGAGCGATCTGAAATCGCGGTGGCTCACGGCCATTGGCTCCACTAGATCCGATACAATACCAGGAACTCATGTCAAATCAGGGTGTAGGATCACTAAAATATTAATGTCGAGTGATACATGAAAACATCGTGCATACACCTCAAAGAATCGAGGGCAAAGCTAGTCGATGGGCCGACCTCTTTCTCTCCCTACAATCTCGAAGGGTCCCGCAGACCTAGGATAAGAGTTTAAGCGCCCTTTCCAAACTTGGTCCGAACTCTTAAGCGGTTTAACGGTAAGAAGACCGATCGTCGACCAACCAACTTCTGATTGAGCTTCGGTCTTGTCGACATAACCCTTCTACATCCTGCGCTTCTTTTTATCCTTTGTCTTATGGTTTCATCTGCTCTTCCATTTCTTGGATCGGCAAGCTACCGGGATGACCCTATCCTCAAACGATCCCAACTCGAAGTTTTTTCATGGAGAATTGTATAAAGAAACTTCAATGGCCATCTTAATGGTGCTCACGGTAGCTGTTGTTATAAAAGCGGGAACTCTACGGTAATTCCTCTAGCGGCTTTTGTTGGTCCATCGATACATCGCCAACGTAATGCTGGAGTTTAGTTCGTGCGTTTTATTATTCGTCGGTCTACGGGTGTCTAGCGATTACTAAATTTAAGTTGAGTTCCCAAGGCCTCTTGGAAGCGTGCTAAATCCTCAGGTAAACGATCCCTCGTCGGATATATCTTCTTAGGCATTGCCAATACGACCTCACAATCTCAATTAGGCTTTCTAAGCTATGTCCGGTGCGATGCGTTTATTAACGGTTGAGAATAGAGTGAGCACTCTTCGTCCGGAGTGTCTACCACCACAAAAATCGGTCGTGCCTCCGTGCGTCCGGGGGCCGATCTACTTGATAAAATCCACATCGAGAAATGACTTTGTTTCGATTTTTTGGAATCATGTGGTTGAAGTAACCTGCTTAGGATTGTCTATGTTCGACCTTTTCGCGACACTTTCGGACATCCCCAATACAAAGTTGACTATATGGAAGCCTTCATTCCTTTCGAATAAGGGCTTAAGATACGCCCCTCATCTTAAGTGACTCTGGTTGAGCCATGTAGCGGTATGAGCCTCTCTTTCGGGGTCAACATCCTCAATTTTTCGTTTGGCGGTACGTAAATCGACCTCTAAACCTCAATAACCCATCATCAAAGAATATCCCTCAAATCATTGGTACCATCATAGTGTTTTTGTCCGATAAAGTCCTCAACTTCTTTGTACCGGTCATCGTCGCACTGTAAAGCGAGAATCTTCTCAAGTAGATTAAGTTTGAAGAGGCAACTTACCGAAAATATGTGTGGCCTCACACTCAAACTTATCGCCACTTTCGGTTCCTTTGTTCCTTTGTAATACGTAATCTTTCGAAGTCATTTTCGCTAAGCAATTCGACCAACCTTGGATTTATTAGATGCGTTAAGTGCTTGCATAAAATGTGTTGTAATCCACAATGATCCATTTTTAATTCAAATTTCCGTCTAACAAGGTAGTGTCTCCATACCCTTAAGGCGCCATACTATGACTGTAACTCCAAATCATGCATGATGCGGTTTTCCTCATGTCTTCTTAGTTTCCTCAAAGTGTAAGCAATCACTCGTCTGTCTTGCGTCAAGACTCCGCCTAAACCTTCCTTGGATCGCCGATTGCGTATTTTCAAAGTCTGCGTCCATATCGGGGACCTTTAGTATCGGCGTTGATGTCAACAACTCCTTAAGCCTCCTAAAGCGTTCCAGCGTTGCTTTCTGTCCAAACAAATTTCTTGTTTTTTCTTAAGTTAATTTGATGAAGTTTTCTATCTTTGAAAATCGCCCGACAAACCGTCGATAGTATCATGCTAACAAAACTAATATGCACTCTGTGACATTCGTCGGCCTGAGGCCATTCCATAATAACCTCAACCTAAGAACGGATCCCATGGCGATACCTTCAGAGATGACACACCTACATATGCTTGGGGCCCTTACGTTACGATAACAACTATTTAACGGGTGCAAATTTATTTATTTATTTTTAGTTTTAACAATCACTTTCAGACATCACCTAATTAATCCATTGAGAATATGTTCTATGATTAATCCAAACATTATTCTTACCCAATTCAACTTCACAATGAGGTCAAGGTACAACATTAATAAGGACTTTAATTGGTAACCAGTGGACATATCCAACATCATGTTAAGAAAAATTTCAAGAGAACCATGTCTACCCTCCCGATCCTAGTCTAAATTTAGGACAAATCAAGTATTGACTAAAGGAACTCTTCCTCTATCTTAAGGGAGTGAACCACTAAATATACAAACCATCATCACAATAGATAGAAGAGAGGAGATCGAGATCTGACTGAATATGTGAAATGACATTCCTCCATACCCTTACTTTTATTCTAGTCCCTCTTTTACTTGCACAAATATCCATCTCATTTAATAACATAAACCACTACTCTAAAGAGAGGGAATTCTCCAACCCCATTCCAAATCACTAAATAATCCTAAACATAACATGGCATGAAATTTTACGTTCATAAGACCTTGTCATAACTATAACCAAATAAACTCTTCATAACAATCATGCGACCCTCAAACAGGCCTTGAGATAAAGTCTACATATGAATTAGTCATAAAAGAAGATTATTAATTCTATCTAAAAATCATTATTATGGTGTAAGTTAAAGCACCTACTCAAGTCATATGAGGAGTCTTCTTAAGATCGAGTTATTTCAGTTTAACCCCAGTCAACAAGTCCCCATGCAAACGTTTTACAACACCTATCGTAATTACAACTATACCTTTGATTGGAAAGGGATCCATAGTGATTGAGTTTATTAAGGAATAAGACTAAAGTTGAGGGCAACCATAACTTATGTTTGGTACAACTTTCTTAAAGTTAACTGATCTCAGTAAAGGTATTTTTCTTCACCTGGCTCATATAATAATTATTAACGTAACATACAACAGGAACGTAGTTTGAGATCCGAATACTAATCCATAGTGATAAGTAAGGGATAACTTAATGATCTGTAATTTAATATGGTTTCACTCCACGCATGCCTAACAGTTGTCAATCAACCAAGGGTATTAGTGGGATGCTGAATTATCTCGTAATTATGAGACTTGGCTAAAAACTCACTTTCCCAGAAGGTAAACCCAACGTCACAACTACATAGTCATCCCAAAAATACAGATATCCCCGCCCAAACAGTGCAAGAGATTCACCCTCTCCCAATACACAGTCAATGGGGAAAACAAATTGTTGACCCATCAATTAAACCCTATTACTCATAGATAGTTATATTTAAACGTTGGCTATAAGATGCAATTTAAAACGCAGTTAGCAATCTAGTCGATCTGTTTAGAATTCTGGAAACAAGCGTTCAATCTTGAACTGATAGCAAGGCGTTCAAAATATTGGTATGTAAAAATTCAAGAAGAATACCAGAGCAGAACTCATAATCGTTACCTTTAATCTCAACGCTAAGGAGAACAAAGACCCTTGGGTCCTCTATAAACTTGATGTGAGGATTTCATCGTTTGTCTTACGGATTTATAAGCAATATCTAGGCCTGGTATACAGGACTTTTACACTGAGTTATAATGAGATTAAAACAACGATTATTGTGCAAAAAGGAAATGAAACGCAAGGGAATAGTTGAGCCAACCATTATAATATCGCTACAGTACAATGCACTATCAACTTCCATAATTGTGTCAATACAAGTTTATTGCAAACGTTCACAACTATTACCACATTAATGGGATTCATTGACTCCAACTATTCCAGTAATGAACACTATTACAACTTGTTATGGATTCTACTCTATTATGATTGATTCTACTTTATTATGGATATAAGCTTATGTATACTTATACGGAAGAGTAGTAATGAGTCTCACCATTGTAACATATATTACTAGGATTACCTCTGTAAGGTATGTATTACTTAAACTTATACCGAGATCATTATACGGAGGGCTTTATTACCAGCTTCATCATATCTAAGTTGCTTAGTACTAATCCCGTCCATTCAAAGCTGTTACTCCTTGTAAGCTTGATTGAAACATATCATGTATTGTCCAATGTGTTGAATTCACGTAATAAAAGCTTCTCTATTCTAACTAGTGTTCACTAATATAGCTAGTACTGGTTAACCATGGGAATAATAGAGATAGAGTATTGAGTATAATGTAAGCCATCTCAATGGAACCAGTAATAAGTAGTTATAGAGAAACAAGTGTTACTTAGAAGTAGCTTAGTTTCGTGGCTAATCTGCAGCCTACATGATCATAATGGAAGAAATCACTGAATGGATGGTAGGTAGATATTACTACACCTGACACAAAATGGCTATTACGGTGGCTATTACCTCTATAAGACTGGTGTTCCGCGATTGATGCGAGACAAACTCCGCCCACCGAGCCACTCCCATGCATGACCCAACTATTTTCTTTCCTATCCCAAACCACCTTCTAGATCTAGAGGCATTACGGGAGTAACCACAGCTACATTGGCGCCGCCTGAAGTGAGTTGGGTGAGTGACGGGCCAATAGATGTTTCTTACGGGTAAAGCTCCCTCGTATCAACCTTTTCTCCCCATTCTTCCAATCGCAATCCATTGCATAAATAATATTCTCCCCATCTATTTACCTAGTTCACCAATCCTACAGGATCCTCCTATGAACAGAGACTTGGTGGGATTTATTTCTGCCAATCACCGAAATAACCTTAGGTTAGGGTTTAACAGGTAACGGCAGCGACGTGTATGTTTGACTAAAGTTTATTCTGATTTTTTTTTTCCTATATATGCCAATTATCTGAGGCAAAGGTAGATCTAAATTAAGTGAATAAAAATAAAAGCATAGAAAGTGACACATGGGATCACGGACATCTACGGACAAACAAGCGCCAAACCCTAAACCCTAGAAAACACAACTTTGGAAATGCCAATAGCAAGTCGAGCGATTATGGAAATTTTTGCGAGGAATCTAATGCAAGCAATTTACCGAATAAAGCAGACTGATATTAGAGGTACCGGTTATCTAAAAACAAAATCTATAAACGGACAGTATTGAATTAAACGAAATCTATAAAACAGACGAAATCTATAAAACAGACAGTGTTGAATTAAGCGAAATCTATAAAACAAACGAAATCTATAAAACAGACAGTGTTGAATTAAACGAAATCTATAAAACAGGGCGAAATCTATAAAGCAGTGATGTTGAATTAAGTAAGAAATCTACATATAAAGCGGACGGTGTTGACAAGCGAAATCTATGGAAACAAAGCGAAATCTATAAAGCGGACAGTGTTGAATTAAACGAAATCTATAAAACAGACGAAATCTATAAAACAGACAGTGTTGAATTAAGCGAAATCTATAAAACAAACGAAATCTATAAAACAGACAGTGTTGAATTAAACGAAATCTATAAAACAAACGAAATCTATAAAACGGACGGTGTTGAAATTGCCAGTTATCTAAAAATGAAATTACCAGAAGAAAACTGACAGTATTGCAAGAACCATATCAAAAGAAATTGTGGGATGTACAAGTGATCCAATCAATAAGAATTTGTAGGCATGCACAACTGAATCCAATCAGATCTTCAATGAATCACCAAATAGATCCTCGGTCTGAGTATCCTAGCCGACGTTTCCCAGAAACAAAAACGAGATTTCATACTTTAAAAGTAAGAGCAACTAACGGGATATCAAATATCCAATAGCCGAGACCATCATGTTAGTTAAAATATTAAAAACCCGACTTAAAAGTGGTTTGATTAGCATGTAAAAGGCTGGAAGTGGGTCCTTGAATAGTTTAGAGATGATGCATGAGGATCAGATTTTGAAGAATGACTGTTACTAAAACGCACAACACAGTTTACCGAGACGCCCAAATGACGGTGAAAAAAATGTCCAAGACAAAATGAATATCACAGCTCATCATTGTCCCACTACTCTGATGGCAAAAGCGCCAAAAACAATGAAAAACACACAACTCATAACCGTCCCAATGCGCAGTGGAAAAACGCCCCCAAAAAAATGGAAAGCGTGGCTCGGTAAAGAAGCCCTTTGCAAAACCGCAGGACCAAACACTGTGTGATGAAAACGGTCAAGCCCAGTTAAACCCGTGCGTGCGCCTCGGCGTCCTCTATGGAATTGTACTTTTGTAATCATACTCTCAGCGGTATAATAAAACCCACTCATTTCAACGAAAGCCATAGCGAACCAGTGGCCAGATTGAACGGCTCACGATACCATATGTAGCGACCCGCGCCGTTTATGTGTCTATGAGATGGCCAGTTCAATGAGATTTTTTCTAACACAACAAATGAAATTAAAAACATCACCTAATTCATATCAATGCAAAACACGTGACATCATAACTAAGGTGACATGATCAGAGGAATATAAACAAACTCTGATATCAATTCAGCGGGCAAGTTGCAAAATATAATGCCAAACAATCTCATCTTATTATCACCAATAACAATAATTTGCGGAATATAAAACGCTTTCCCAGCACCAATAAAATCGTGCCTTTGCCACTCGCCGGCAGGAACATCCTCATTTGTGCCTTCCACGCTCCGTGCAGCCGCTTGCCGTTAAAGAAAACTCACGGTACCTCCGATGGCAGCTAGAGAGTCTCTTCTTCCCAGCCCCAGGGCATAGGGGGCCACACAAAGAACCGAGGAGATATACTAAGCGTCTCGGTAGCCTCAGCGGCTGACTACCACTCCAATCCGCGGTGAGACAAACCCAACTCCTCTGGCTTAATCCGTCAAGCCACAATTAGGTAGCATAACTGCAGCTAGCGTTCATCCTTCTTCCCTTTCCCCTCCTTTTTATAGAATTTTGAGACTGACATAAATCATAAATCATTAATTAATTAATTTTTAATGACTAACCCTCTAACGGTCTCCACCGTCCAAGTGTCACATGCCTCTGGTTTCTCCAAATTAATTTCTTTTTTTTTTTTTATTTATTTTATTTTCCCTTGATGTACAAAATCCTTAAATTATAATCACTTATAAATTACTCGATTTATTGGTCTTAAATTCTCATAATTTATAATTTTACTCCTTAATTTACTCTTAATTTGCTCCTTAATTTGCTCCTTAAATTACTCTTTAATTTAGTCTCTTTAATTCTATTATTTAATTCTCTCTTGTTATTTTTGTTTTTAAACCCAAAAGATAAATCTGGGTTTTTATCTTTTCAATATAATTAAAATTCCCATCTTTTAATACTCCCCACTTTAATAATTTGTATTCCTTCTTTATTATTTAAATAAGAGACCATGGGTTTCCTTAGAATTAATTTCCTCATTGCTTTATCCCTTCTTTTAATAGGTCTTTGTGGAAAAGTATGGGAGGTTTTGGTTTACGCCCTAGGTTTATTTTTATGGGAGAATCTTTTCTTGGGGGCTTGTCAATTTAACTTAGAATTAACAATTTAGGTGTTGATTTGAGCAGTGACAATTTAATTAGAGTCGTTTTGGGAATTTTCTCAGGTGTTAAGGTCTTAGGGTTATCTATGTTGTCTCATCATCCTAATCCATGCGGCCGTGCCCTTCAGGATTCGCCACGTGCTCCAAAGGTGCCACTTCGGTGATTGCATTTTCTTTCAGCGGCCGTGCCCTTCAGGATGTAGTGCTCCAAAGGTGCCACTGTGACTTGGCGGATTGGTGGGAATCTATAACCCCACAGGTCAACACTGCATTGCGGTGAACTGGGAGACTAAGGGTTTCTAAGGAATAAGGCCCGCCTTATTGCACCATAGAATCGCAGTGGGCGGCTGTCGCAGTCTGCCCTCGTGGTATTGTGGGTCCCCTCGAACTAGGTATCGTTAACCTGCAGTTCGAGTCGTGGTGACGTAAATTAACACTCACGACATCGTGGTCTTCTTGAGCTAGGTAGTCGTTAACCTACGGTTCGAGCCGCGGCGGGAGTGCTAATAGAGGCGTGGGGCTGGCGACACACCTCACCTCAATCTCACGGAACTTCGTGTGGCCTTGCTCCATATGCTTGAGTGCAGTTTGGTCATGAAGCTATCGTCGGCCTGCATCATCGAAAAGCCATCCTTAATGAGATCTATGTAAATCAACAACATATGCAATGAAATCAATGGCATATCATCAAAACCACACAATATCAGCGTAAATGAAAACAACTCAAATGGCCCCGAGCTCAATCCAGAGATTCCAAAGGGAGTTCCAGAAGCTCTCTGCATCCTCAAGGTCAAAAAAAAAAACCCTGCACACTCAAAAACTGAGTCAATAGCACCTGTATATAGAAATAATAAAACATCTTGTCATCAATCATGACGCATCATCATCAAGGTTAGAGTGGTTCATCATCGCAAAGAAACCAAGATCATCATCATCAAGGTTAAGTGGTTCATCATCATAAAAATCCAGATCACTTGCGAGCAAGTGTCCCCAAAGAATAAGTTTTGTCAGTGCGCCAGAGCGGGATGTTACACTAACTATCTAACTATTCACCCAGAACACTGGTGGGCACCCCAGCAAGTCACGGCTACTTCTCAACAACAAATCACGAGCTAAATCAACATGATTCTGGCATTTAAATTAAAAACACAGTCTTGCACAAGTTTGTGGAAATGTCTTGAATTACACAGCAAAATGGTTCTAGCAATCCTTCATAATTCTTAACAATTCTTAACAACTCTTAACAACTCTTTTCTGACCACTACTGTGGTATTTATAATAGTTACAACTCGAGAGGTGGACCACTGGAAGGGTCGACCTCCTCTAAAAATAGTAAAATCCATTAAATACGCTATAACTGCCTTTGGCTTCTAGAAACCAAACGAGCCACTCAATGCTCAATATAACAACTTAATCGAAGATGTCAAGAGCTCAGTAGCTAGAGGCCACGAAGGTGAAAAAAACCCATGTCGTTGATTCTCCCAACACATGTCGTCGATATAACAACTGCCAACTCGCCCACATTTTTAGTGTTGGATGCAGTGTCGGATGAATTACCGGACGTAGTGACAGATGGAGTATCGGACGAGCTACAGGATGGAAAAATGCCATGCAATTTTTTCCTGTGACACACAGATTTCTCATTATCTTCTTGTAATCATTAAATCAAACTGAATTAAACTCAAAACCATCACAAAACATCAATTACATGTACCTGGTATAAGCTATGATGATTTGCTATGAAATCCTTCAAAACTTCTTCAAAATGGTTATTAATATATATATATATATATATATATTGGTAAAAAAGGATTCAATCAACATCATTAAAAAACCAAATCACGAGCCCAACATTATCCCCACACCTAAGATTTTGCAGGTCCCACTGTAAACAAAAATGAATTACCCAATATAACTAGACTTGTTGAGCAGGGGATGGATTGGCTTTAGAAGCTTCTTTCCCTAAAGACTTGGTCTTGACCCTCTTGCGGTGTTTCAATTGTGCACAGAGTCTACGGTTATCATTGGTCATTTGGTCAACCAATATTTGGAGGGAATTCACCTTTGCTTGTAGTATTGCATTGTCATGGTGGAGATGTCTATCCATGGTCTTCCTCTCTTCCAATTGTTGCAGCAACTGAACATTTTCTTGTTGTAGCTTTTCAATGGATGGAGCATGATCAGATATCTTAGAGGAGGGCTTGGATCCATTGAAGGATGTAGAAATTCTACCAGTTTTGGGATCTAGTATAGGCATCTGGGAGGTAGGAGTAATAGGGGGTTTATGAGGAGAAATATGTTCATATTTTTTCTCTCTATGAGGCTCCAATTCTTCTACAAACACTTCCCTAAGTCTTTTATGAGGGATTTTGAGATCGGAGGATACTTGGATAGGGTCCGAAGTGGTTGAGGGTTTTTCATAAGGTTTTCCTCTTGTATTTTAGGCACTTTTTTGAAAATATCCTCTCTTGAATCGATTATCTCATCTCCTATTTGTGGGGACTACATCGAAGTCTCATTGAATTACCTCTTGTAACTTTTTGGCTACATGATCAATAGATGTTGAGGGCATTGGAGAGTTAGCAATAGGCTTCTTAGTCTTATTGCCTGATGAGGCTGCAAGGGTATCAAAACGTTTTTTAGTCTTTTGTTCCAGTAAAGGGGTAGCTTGATTAGGAGGGTTTGGAGTCTTTGGAGAATGGGGTTTGGATGGAGTAACAATCCCTAGATCAAGTGTTTTCTTGCTGGTATTGATTGTAAGATGAGGGTTTGAAAATTGGTAAATGAACTCATCTCATGTCTTTCCTTGTTTTTTCAACTCGTTTATAACAAGCAGTTTGATGAGGCCATGGTGGGATAGGCTGTTATGGGGGTTGACCACATTCTTTCGTACTTGGGAAGACATATTCTCAAGTCTTTTTAAGAAGTAAAAGTGAAAATTCAATGGCTTATTGAATTGAAAATGAGCTAATAATCGAAAGTGGCAGGCTTTAAAAACAAAGTATCTACCTTCACAAGTGATCATTTTGGTGATGACTATGAGAGGGTTAATTATCTCATCTTTAATCCACTCCTTGGAGTATCCCTTAGCTCTAGAGACATTATGAAACTCAGGTTTAAAGACCCTGTTGTAGCTCGCTCATGGCAACTGGTGGTGTTTGAACCAATGGTCTCCAACCCTTGGAAGCTTTGTGGCTGAGGAAATTGACTCCTCAGAGACCCCACGTGAGCCATCCTTCCATCAAATCCTAGGGTGAATTGCAGAGAAACGTCGTTATTGTGGCCCTGCAAATGAGCCAAGAATAGTCCCCACCCTGCACGAAGGAAGACTTCCCTGCACTGTGTGAACTCGGGGATAGAAAAGAGGTCATCATAGGAGGACAAATAATACCATTTGGGCATTTTGACAGTGTGGAGAAATGGACAGAGGGAGGAATTCGACAGAGGACAAGCAAAATCAGGCAGAAGATGAGCGCGATTAAGCAGAGGGTGAATGCAATTGAGCATAGGATGAGCACAACGCATAAATGTGATAACAATTTGAGTGATCCCTCCATTTTTTAATGCACCCAAGGTGGAAACGGTTGCATTCATTGATGAATTCATCACACACGAGTTTCCATGTGTGAGCATGAGTGCGTCGATTTCAAATTCGAAGAGCATCTTTTGGAGGAAATTGTAATGATGAAGGATTTAGATTAATGTCCAAGTCTTCTACTTGGACATTTGATCATAAAATGTTTAATAATTGTATCATTTAATCTCAATTGCCACTAACTAACTCAAATAAATTCAAATGATTCCTAGTTACCTGAAATCATGCACATTTACTGTGTGTATACTTCTCATATGATCCTTCATATGGTGCATCATTCGGTCGTCCATATGGCACCTCATATGGTCTTTCAAATGACACCCCATACGACACTCCATATGGTACCCCTGTGCGAAATGAAATTTTTTCATCTTGTAATGGATGTTGTATCCATAGCATTCAGTCTTAAAACGATTTTGACAGTCACAGTGAACAAGAGCAGAGAGTGTTCCATTATTACTTGTTTTTCCATCGTGCTCACACAATCTGTTCCTCTTTCTTGCATATTATAAGGCATGTAATACAAATCTATAATGAACAGTCAGTAAAGAAAAACCAGTTAAGTGGTCTATCAAAGAAATGTACAACAGTTTATAACACACAGGGAATTAACATTTCGAAATAAAATAACTGTTGATATAATAACATGTATCATGAAGACAATATACAAAAAAAATTTGTTTAAAGATTCTACTTCTTCTTCTCATGGCTTATAGATAGGCAATGTTGTCATTTGTCAACTCATGAAACCCTCCCCCACTCCTAAGTATTGTGACACATCACAATAAAAAATATAGGAAATCAGTCAATTCTCCCAATAGTCGAAGATTTACAACTTTTTAAGCGTAGATATAAATTTCACATATCGGTTTGAAAAGACGGTTATAATATGGCTCCACCTATAGGATAGAATATCCTACATATAGATAAGAAGAGGTAGGTGAGAGAGTTTCAATATAGTCTCAAAGTTGGTTCCCAATGGTAGATTTATGGAGTTCATTAACCTTAGCTTAACCATACATACTTCACTTCATCTTTGTCTACAAGTAATGTCGTACATCAGGACAAGTTTAAATTTCTTATTATTTTTTTGTTAGATTATCATCCTCGTTGGGTAGAATGCCCCGCTGCCAGCAAGCCTGTTCAGTACTTCGACTGGTTTACCTAGTCATACCATAGGCCGGTACCCGTTGCCAACATACCTGTTCAGTATCCTTGCAGGTTAGCCTCTTACACCCTAAGATACTGGCCCTCCATCTTTTAAGATTTTAGTATAAGATTTATTTTTGCAAGAAGATTGAGGAACAGTTCTGAATTTTTTTTTCTCTTTTCCTTTTTGATTGGGATGGAATTTATGTTAGAGGATGACTTTCCTTCATATATTCCTTATATATTGTCCTGATGTAAGGGGTACTTAAGAGGACGTAGCCTATCTAAAGATATGATATAATCGAGCATTTTTAGTGTATAGTGGATGGTACCATTGGGAAAGAACAAAATGGTATCTTTAGGCTCAACTCACTTTCTTATTTTTTTAAGTTATTGTGATGTTTCCATGACTAATCGCTAGTCATACCTCCTTTTTACTCTTTAATAAAGATACTTTACTCACTTACTCAGGGTTCTTGGGAAACCTGTACGAGTAACCTCTAAGTTTGATGGTTACGGTATCAATTCCTTATATCTAGTGGTGAAGGTTTAAGAGCAACTACTATTAGATATGCCTTGAGAAAAAGAAGATGGAAATTTTTGCACAAATGTGGCTAATTACAACAAGTCATTATTCAATTGATGCCTAGTAGACAACAAGGTTCAAATATAGCAATATTTTGAAGATAAATTCTTCTTTTATATTTCCTTGAAACTATCTACTCCTGGTGAAATAAATACCTACAAAAATCTCTAGAATTGTCTATCAACAAAATTCAAAATTATTTACATATGTACTGTCAAAAATTTAGAAAATCATTTAAGAACAAGGAGGGACTTCCCCGTCTACTAATACCAATGCTTTGATAGTTGACATGACCTGTAGAAAATCTTCTTTGGAAATGGGCCCGTGATAAAGTTTGAGTCAGTGTCCATTTACTACAAAGGAGACTTGTCCATCTTCAATTGTTTTGATTTTCATAGCCCCATTGTCATACACGGTGACTACCTCATAAGGACCCAACCACCGAGTGGTAATTTTTCCTTTGAAGGTTTTAAATCAGGAGTCAAACAACAAATCCCAATCACCAGGTTGGAAGTGTTTCTTCTTAATCAACTTGTCATGCCACTTGCTCCTCTGGTTTTGGACTAATATTGTTCATTGGATAGAATCTTGCATGATCTCGTCCAACTCATTTGATTATAGGGATCATTGTTTCTGAGCCTCATCTAACTTTAATCCCAATTCTGCGACAATACAGAAGGTCCTTACTTGTAATTCTATTGGTAAAAGCACTTGTTTCCCATATACTAGCTCATAAGGTGTATGCCCAGTGGTGTTTCTCTAGGTGGTCTGATATGCCCATAAATCCTCTGGAAGCCTATCAACCCAATCCTGATGATGCAATTGAACAGTCTTGGTTAAGATAACTTCCAAAACTTTGTTTGTGAATATTACCTGACCATTATCTTGTGGGTGGTATGGACAAGACTTACAGTGCTTAATCCCATATTTCTCTGTTAGTTCTCTCATCAGCTTGGAAGTGAATTGAGTGCCTTGGTCTATAATGATTTCATGAGGAACACCAAAGCGGGTAAATATATATTCATAAATAAATTTGACAACGGATTTTTTTTAGCCCTAGATAGGGCTTTTTCCTCTACCCACATGGTGACATAATCTGTACAAACCAAAATATAATTTTTCTTACGAGACATGGGTGAAATTGGTCCTACAAAGTCAAGGGCCCATTTCTCGAAAGGTTCTATCATAACTTGGGCATGCAAGGGGATTTAGTCAGCTGACGTGGGTCTTCCTGTCCTTTGACGACTATCATAACTCCTCACATACTTGGTAGCATCCTTGAAAATGCTAGGCCAATAGTAACCTGAATGTAACACCTTATATGTTGTATGTTTGTCAGAAAAATGGCCACCACATGGTCCATCATGAAAACTTCGTAGGATTTTTGGTATCTCATCCTCTTGGACACATCTATGAATAATCAAATCTATACCTGTACAAAAAAGGTCATGGCCAACCCAAGAGTATTTGGCGCTTTGTGTAATAATTATACGCTTTTCATGAGGTGACAAATGAGATGGTAACTTCCTAGTAGCAAAATAGTTTTCCATATCCACAAACCACGGGGTATTCACAGAAAGGGAAAAAAGGTGCTCGTCTTGGAAACTATCATCTACGGGAATATCATCATCCACATTTTTTATTTGTGAAATAAAATCAGCTATCAAATTCTCCTTTCTAGTTCGGTCAAGAATGGTGATATTAAAATCTTGCAATAGCAGGAGACACTTCTCACTCGACCATTAGTTATGGGTTTATTCATGAGAAATCTAATGGAAGAATGATTTGTATGTACAAATACTTCGTAACCTATGATGTAATGGTGAAACTTATTGATAGCATCAACTACTGCCAATAATTCCTTCTCGGTAACTGTGTAGTTTAACTCGACAGGGAACACGTTCTTGCTCAAAAAATAAATGGCATAGGATTGTTGGTATTCTTTCTGCCCTAATACTCCTCCTATTGTGGTGTCGGAGGCATCAATGGATATGTGAAATGGGAGAACCCAATTGGGTCCCCTAAGAACTTGTGCCACAGATAGATTAGCTTTCAGGGTTTCAAAGGCGGTTTGACACTGCTTACTCCAAAGAAAATAAACATCCTTTATTAACAATCCAAACATGGGTGCAACAATCTTCATGAAGTTTTCAATAAACCGTCAGTAGTATCCAGCATGTCCAAGAAAGCTTCTCACCTCTTTCTGAGTCTTGGGGGGTGGAAGTTTGACGATGACCTCAATCTTAGCAGGATCAACTTTAATCCCTTCAGATGAAACATGATGTCCTAGAAACACTCCTTTAGTTAACAACATTTTACATTTTTCATGACTTAGAGTCAGGTTCATTTCTTGGCATCTGATAAGGACTTTTTCTAAATTATCTAAGGCTTCCTGGTAAGTATTTCCATATACTATGAAGTCATCCATGTATACCTCCACACAATCCTGAATAAGATCAATAAATATACCTAGTACTGCGCATTGAAATGTTGCAAGAGCATTACACAATCCAAATGGTAAGACCATATAGGCATAGGTTCCCCAAGGAAAAGTAAAGGTATTCTTGCCCTGATCCTCGAGTGCTATGAGAATTTGATTGTACCCGCTATATCCATCTAAAAAGGAGAAATATTTCTTTCCAGACAGGGTATCCAAAACTTGGTCAATGAAAGGAAGAGGAAAATAATACTTCAGAGTGGCCTTATTAAGCTCCCAGAAATCAACACAAATTCTCCATTTCCCAGTCACTTTGTTTGGAACCACTACAAGTGGGATACCCACTTACTGTCAGAGATGGGATAAATAAATCCGACATTTAATAACTTTTGGATCTCCTCTTTTACTATATCTTTGAGTGTTGGGTTCATCCTTCTCTGGGGTTTCCTAACATGTGTTACTTCCCCTTGTGTATATATATGATGAATGCATGTGTCAGGGTGTATACCCTTCATGTCAGTGTATTCCCAGGCGAATTCCCCTAATTGTTCTTTAAGGACACTTACTAACTGCTTTTGTTGGTCTGCATCTAGTCCAGAATTTACATGTAGAAATTTTCCTGGACTAATTTCGCAGGGCATGGTATAAGATGTGGCAGACTTGTCTATATTGAAGATAAAATATGTAGAAGATGAAATCGATGGGTCCAACTATTCCTGAAATTATTCCCCAAACATGTACTCAAATTGGGGAAAAGATTGCGGAAAATCAACACATGTGATAACATAAATAAACTGGTTTAGCACATTTTCCATTGTGTTCTCATGAAGTGCCCAGGAATGATCACTTGGCAAAACGGGCTCTTCCCAGTCCTCATTCTCATATGGACATTCAAGACACCATAGATTCTCCATGATAGGTTAAGCTGGTGGATATATTGTGAGTTTCTGTATAGAGAGTCCATTTGAGATGGTCATTTCTCCCTCTCTACAACCAATAAATGCATTTGATGTGGCTAACCAAGGTCTTCCCAAAATAACGGGATTCCCTTTGATAGGATCCTTTGAGTGAATGACAATAAATTCCAATGGGTACTCCCATGAGGCTAAAGTAACTATGATATC
Source organism: Picea sitchensis (assembly GCA_010110895.2). Taxonomy (NCBI): domain Eukaryota; kingdom Viridiplantae; phylum Streptophyta; class Pinopsida; order Pinales; family Pinaceae; genus Picea; species Picea sitchensis. The sequence goes on from SNQJ01S0049553.1 coordinate 109,665, forward strand.
ATCCAAAATTTCTTCAGGTATAAACCTTGTCTTATCTGCTAATTCCAAAATAGTTGGGGTAGGTCTAAGAAGAGGTTTTAGCTATAATTCCTCCTAGGTAGTAATGATCATAACATTGATGGCTTCCCCTAAATCTATTAGAGTGTTTCTGATGGAAACCTCATTAATGGTTATGGTCACTATGTGGTTTCCTAGGTTCCCATATTTTGCGACCTTAGGCTTCTCTGATATGTACTCATTAAGTTCTCCTATCAAATATATTGTTGGAGGATCCTTCTACTTCCTTCTTGGCTTATTAATACACAATTATTTGACCACCTTACTGTAGATTGGAATATCCTTAATGGCTTATAGAAAGGGAATTTTGACACAAATATTATTTAATTCATTCAAGATGTCAATTTTCGTTCAGGTTGTATGTTTCTCGATTACTAATATTTCTGGATAAGGATGGGGCCTTCATAATTTTTGAAGGTTCATTTTGGGGAAGCTTGGGTTCTTGGTCCTTATGAATAATAACATATTCCCACCTAGTGTCATCCGTGGGTTGTTTGGGGGTTTCCTCTTCTTCTTCTTCCTGGATGACTACTGATGGCCTCTGCCCATCCAAAACTTTTCTCGACCTTAGTTGAATCTCTTGCAATGGAACGAGAGAAATAACATATGTCGGGAAGGCTTGAGTATCAACATTGTGAAGAGGTTGAGTAGGTTTATTATTGGGATTGGGCACTGGTTGTTCTGGTAATAATTTTGGTATTAGGGAGTTTTCATTTTGATATTGTTATGGTTGTTATTGTGGAATAGGAGGTAAAGGTGGTGGAACAAAACCTGGTAGAAGCTGCGGGATGTTCGGTGGAAACTAAGGATAAGGATAGTTGGGCATACAGATAGGTGGCGTTTGAGGGTTCCCTTGGTTATTCCCTCCTATCCATCCTTGATGCCAAGGATGGTGATATTGTGTAGACCATTTTTTCCAACTTGGTGAGTTCCACTATTGTGGTTGTTGATAATAGGGTGGAACTTGAGGTTGTAGATCTAGGTATGTAGGTTGATTCCTAGGCTTCCATGGCCTCCTAGGTGCATAAGAGGACTTCCTAGGATCCCCACTTCTATAGATGGATAAAAAATCGGGAAATTATGGACATTTTTCAGTTGAGTGGTCTTTTATGCAGAAGCCACAAACTGAAATGTCATCTAATGGGCATTCCCTTTAGGAATGCTTCCTCCTGCATCTTGGGAAAAACATGCTCATTCATGCATTTTCCTCCTTCTGTTTCTTTTTAATCTTTAGGGTGTCCAACCAGAAACCTATTATTCTTAATATATCTATCTTGAAGTTCTCTAAAAGGTTCCCTACCTCTACTCTTGTGATACCACCTGAACTAACTGGTTTTAAGTTTCTACTATAAGGATCCCGAACATTCTTTCCTGTTTTAGATCTACTCCTCGAGTAATTCTTACACATTTGACATATTTTGGAAAATGGTTTATGGGAGATGTCACCTGATTCCATTAGGTTAAGTATCTCCAGGTATTTCTCTGAAATCCCTTTAAGGAAAATATCCCTAACTGCATCATCTAGAAGGTCATGGTATTTTGATTTCTGTGAGACATAAGCAAACCGTTCCATATAATCCTCGAGATTCTCATCCTCTAACTGTTGGATTTTGAAAATATCGTTACGAGAATCCTTGGATTTGCAATAATCTTGGTACTTCTTAAGAAATATATCTTGCATGGCTTCCCAAGAACTAATAGTGGATTATCCCAACCCCATGAACCATCGCAGTGCAGAGTCCTAGAGGGTGGCAGGAAAGAGTTTTAGTTTCTGGGCATCTTGTAAGTAGTTGTAGCTCCTACACAAGATGAAAAACTCAAATAGGAAGGTATCCGGGTCTTCACTTATTTTACCATAAAAGGTGGGTAGTGCTGTGAGGGGAATGTTTTTCATATTGACATTCTGTGTGGTGTCCAAAATTGGAAACCCGAAGGTGGTTTCGGTTTGGTTTCTAGCTTCTTCTCCCTCCTCATGTCTTACATTGTTGTGATCCTCCTGATCATCCATACTGGTTTGGTTTCCAAAAAGAGAGTACCTAAGTGGTTTTATCCTTGAAGAGAACAAGGTATCCCAAGGTTCTTCTCTAAGAAAGATATCCCTCCAATGGGAAGGTCTTTCTACTGCTTGGGTGTCTGGGACACTACTCGAGTAGGTTGAGATTATTGGTGCCAAAGTTTATGTGTCAATTTGAGAGACAAATATATTGGCTGAACTAGAAAACAAAGTATTCACCTATTCAGGTTCTATGATGTCTTCAAAGTTAGGTTTTTCTAATGGTGGTAAGAAAACAAAGGTTATGTTGTTTGGTTCTGAGAAGGGCTCGAGTAGTCTTGCCTTCTGTCCCACTATTACTGATGCTTCAAATTTTTGTTCTATAGTGCTCCATGTTTTAGTCTCTTCAGATACTGATTTAGCTCTTTCGGTTGAGCTAGCTCTTGTTTTTCAGTATCGGTCTGTGGAGTTTATGAGTGGAATGTTCCTTCCCCCAAAAAGTTTGGAAGGAACCTTGGTTGAAAGTTCTGATTTTCTTTTAATGTATCTTCTCTTTAGGTCCCTAGGTCTGTTCACGAAAGCAAACAACAAAAATAAAAACTACCATTGGGTTTGGGGGAACCTGGTATAATAGATGTCGAGGTTCTTACCTCTCATCTTAAAGTTCCCCCACCACCAAACTAATGCTAAGGTTTAGAAATGATCTATTTCCTACCTTGAGACAACTCCCCAGAAACGATGCCAAAAATGATGGGTGTTCTATATGCACTAAATCCCTCCATTAAATTGTCAACCCGGGGTAAGTAAACTTAGAGTTGTAGCACTATATGTGCCAAGGAAAAAAATCTAGAGGAAGTATAGTGTAACTAAGGTCTAGAGGAAGTATATTCTATCTAAGGGCTAACCTACTTAAGAAAATACTATCAATGAGAAAACCCTATTAAGGAACTTAAATTATTTACCCTAAGCAACTTTTAAACAATGGATCGATGGATTGTTCCTAAAGAAGAAAATGAAAACCCTACTTTGAACAAGTTAACTTAATCAATCTAATGAGTAAAATAAAGTCATCTATTTAATCTATTCAAATTAATGAGCAATAGCAACAACAAATTAATCTAATCAATCTATTCCAAATCAATGAGCAACAACAAGTAAACAAGCAAACAACTAACCTATTAAAACTTATGCAGCAAGTAAACTAATCAAAACTACTCAACAAGTAACTAATCAACTATTAATAAAGTGAACTCTATTCTTAAGATACAACTCATAATTACTTCTAATCTGCAAAGGGAAATCCTAACCTATTGAATTAAAAGCATCATGACAATATTCAAAGATTAATCAACAATTACTCTTAATCTACAATAACAAGAAACTTCAAATATAATGATGATGATTATGTCTTCGGTGTCTTATGACATCACGATGGCATCTAACAATTAGTGATAGATCAAGAGGAAAATTTTCAATACTAACCTCTATGGAGAAATGAAAGGTATGAATAAAGAAATCCAACATGAGCTTAGCCATCATAAAAGAAATATCAACTATCCTGAAAATCCATGTGATCTCTCAATTTATGATTTAATCATTAATGATAAGAAAATGTTATTGTACTTAATTCAAATTCACTTTTATGCCAATGTAAGAAAATTCACACCATTAGAGACTTATAACTAAAAACTTAACTCAAACTCAAACCTCTAATTAAAATTGCAATCTAAATCTAGAATGGAGATTTCATAAAATAAACCAAGCTAATCCTATTATTAACAATTCAAATTGCGAGTTAANATCATGACAATATTCAAAGATTAATCAACAATTACTCTTAATCTACAATAACAAGAAACTTCAAATATAATGATGATGATTATGTCTTCGGTGTCTTATGACATCACGATGGCATCTAACAATTAGTGATAGATCAAGAGGAAAATTTTCAATACTAACCTCTATGGAGAAATGAAAGGTATGAATAAAGAAATCCAACATGAGCTTAGCCATCATAAAAGAAATATCAACTATCCTGAAAATCCATGTGATCTCTCAATTTATGATTTAATCATTAATGATAAGAAAATGTTATTGTACTTAATTCAAATTCACTTTTATGCCAATGTAAGAAAATTCACACCATTAGAGACTTATAACTAAAAACTTAACTCAAACTCAAACCTCTAATTAAAATTGCAATCTAAATCTAGAATGGAGATTTCATAAAATAAACCAAGCTAATCCTATTATTAACAATTCAAATTGCGAGTTAAAATTAGTATAAAAACGTAATGTAAATTCTACTTCTACGTACTAAAACAAAATTGACACGCAAACTAGATAAGAAAACTGAGAATTAAAATCAAACTAGAAACTATTCATCCATCGAAACTTTGCTAAAGAAACTATGTACTATGTATTAATACTTTGTTTTAGCTATTCTATTTCAACCTGCAGAAATTCGAATTAGCATTTAATCATACAACAAGTTAATAGCTAAGCTTGCAAACTATTTACTAATAATTAAAAATACACAACATATTAACAACTATCCTTTACAAGCAACCCGTAAAAAGGAAATTGAAACAATTAAATTATGAACAACAAACACATAGCATGTAAAATGATAAAAACACATATAACAAAAAATGAAAGAAATGGTAATTGCACAACTCAAATACACAAACTAACTATCTAACTATTCACCCAGACCACTGTTGGTCACCCCAGTAGGTCGTGGATACTTCGCGACAACGAATCAGGAGTTAAATCAACATGATTCTGACATTTAAATTAAAAACACAATCTTGCACAAGTTTGTGGAAATGTCTTGAATTACACAACAAAACGATTCTAGCAATCCTTCACAATTCTTAACAACTCTTAACAACTCTTGTCTGAACACTACTATGGTATTTATAACAATTACAATTCGAGAGGTCGAGTACTGGAAGGGTCGACCTCCTCTAAAAATAGAAAAATCCATTAAATATGCTATAACTGCCTTTGTCTTCTAGAAACCTGATGCAGGAGCATCTCCCACATCAAGCGAGCCAGCATGGAAGGCAAGAGACAGCTGGACAGCGTCTAGCACAAATTTTGAAAACACCTTGGAAGTTGTTGCGCGATCTTAAATGTAGTCATTAAGAGAAAGCGCACTTGTATATTGTAAACGGACCTTGAGCCTTTAGCTCTCGTCCTTAGTAGGTAGAAGGCATTTAAGATAGTTAATGCAGGTAGATAGAATTTAATTCTAGACTAGACAGTTGTAGAGCGCAAGAGGGAAACAGGATATAGACACCCTCATTGTGCATTGTAACATTATCGAAGCAACATTGTTGAAGAAAGCAAGAGCATGCAGAGAGCTGTGTAATAACACCTATGTACATATATTTGAATTAATAGAAGAGTTTGATTCAAATTCATGGTTTGTGTTGTTCTCTGTATATGTATGTTGAATGATATGCTCATGAATGTTTGATCTCAGTTATACATTTTCTTTTATATGTTGTGCATATGATTTCATGTTTGAGTTTGAAGTCTAAGAGGAAGAAGGAATGAGTTTCAATTGTTTCTCTATTTGAGCCAGAGAATTCCTGCAAGGAGTGCGGTCGAAGTGTCCGCAAGGAGTGCATTGAAAGAGGGTTCAGATAGAGGTATATTTTGTTCTCATTCATCCCAAAGGTGCAGTTGGGCATAGGATCCATGCAAGGAGTGCGCAGGTCGGGTAAAAGTCTCAGGGTTGCGAACCTGAGTGAAGTGTTGAGAGACTGTTGCTGCAGGAGTGCGCATAGTCGAAAGAGTTCAAACACTTAGACGTGTTTGAATCTTGCCGCAAGGAGTGCGTGCAAGGTTCTTTTATAAAAGCTCAGGAAGGATAGGCCTTCGAGTTTGTCAAGGACAGTGCAGAGAAGTTGTGCCTCAAGGTTGGTAAGAAGCATTGTAAGTTTGCACACAAGTGGGCGAGTTGGTGGAGGAACACCCAGTCATTTCGTAGATCTCAAGAGGAACAGGCGGTCAAAATTCTCCGAGGAGAATCAACGAATCTCTATGAGTCGTGAGATCTCAAGGAGGTGCAGGGAAGATACTGTAGGTATTCTCGTAGGGTTAAAATCTCAAGAGGGGCAGAACCATTGATCCGAGCCACAAGGGTCGTCGAATCTACTCGTGGATCGACATATCGGGGTTTCGTGGATTGAAACTCCAAAACATTGCAACGGAAATCGCGAAATCAAGATACGCGATATCTCGACGGCTACGTAAACAGTGTGGGGCCATAGGAGTTGGTGACGTGGATAGGTGGCACGTCTTATCGGGATCTCGCAGTGAGAAGTCCCGAAATATTGACATTAGGATTCGCGATCCTGCGAAGTCCAAAGTCCCAACGAGATAAGGGATCGTTGAAAAGTCAAAGCGGCGAGCTCATCAAAGTTTCGGCACATCGTGAGTCGGGAGTCGGTAAAGTGAATTGTTTGATATCGTGAGTGGAAAAATCGCGATAGGAGAAGTCCCGACAGAGATAGGAAGGGTTAGTGTTGACTTGCAACAGGTTTCGGGGATTTGAAACACCAGCGCTCGATCACTGACCTCGCGAAGTCACGAAGTCCAATTCCCTGATAAGTAAAGAGAGGGGGTCATGCGAAGAGTTCTGTGGGTGCAGATTTCCCGATAGGGAAATAGAAGGACCAGTTAGTGTTCTTCGGGCCGTGTGAAGGAGAAGATCCTGTGAGCGGACGTGCTTGCAAGCGCAGGCTGCGTCAGTTTGGTATCAGATCACATAAAGATTCTTTGCTTTCTGTAGAAGAGAAGAGAACTCACCATGCCGCCAAGGAGAGATAGGCAATCACCCGATCCAGAGGATAGGGAGATGCCGAGAAGAAGAGGCAGGCAGGTAACAAATCCAGTTATGGAGAGGAAAATAAGTGATCTGCGAGCAAGACTCGAAAATATGGAGACAGTGCAAAGACGCACAACTAGTGCAGGGGATCTAAGTGATTCCAAAAGAGAAGTTGAGGCTGAACGTGAAGAAGAAGTTGCAGCCGAAGATGCATCAAAAAAACATTTGATCAAAGCTATTGTCAGGATGGGTGCAAGAGCAAAGATTGACATTCCAGTTTACGAGGGAAACTTGGATGCAGAGGAGCTTCTAGACTGGATTAGAGCTCTGGATACTTACTTTGACTATGAAGATGTCGAAGAAGACAAGAAAGTCAAGCATGCTATCACGAGATTGACAGGACATGCAACATTGTGGTGGGATGAACTACAAGATGACAGACACTGCAAAGGCAAGCAGAAGATCAAGCGCTGGGATCGAATGATCGTGAAGATGAAGGCGAAATTCATCCCGAGAGATTATCAAATTACTCTGTTCAGGAGGATGCAGAACCTGAGGCAGAAGCTGATGACAGTGAAAGAATACACTGAGGAATTCTACAAACTAAACATCAGGGCGGGTGATCGGGAGAGCGATGATGAGAAGGTTTTCAGATACATGAATGGCCTGAGATATGATATCCAGGATGAGATGAGCACGGTAACCATCCGAACAATGGAAGATGCTTATCAGATGGCTCTGAAAGCTGAGGAGAAGCTGAGCCGAAAGAAGGGTCAGAGGGGCCGAGGCAGAAGTCATCCCAGAGGAAAGTCAGTTGCCCAGGAAAAATACCAGAAGCCTAAGGAAGACTGGAAGAAACCTCAGACTCGCACAGAGAGAGGTGGAAGTTCACAGCATGGGAAATATGCTAAACAGAAAGGATAGCATAATGAGCAGAGAGGAGATTATGCTGATGGCAATACTTTTCCTTGTACTAGAGGTAGAAGAAGAGGAAGAGGTGGAGTAATTACATGCTTCACATGTGGAAAGAATGGACACAAGTCTTACGAGTACCCAGAGAAAAAGAAGGATATTGGAGAATCTCACATCACCGAGGAAAAGAGGCGGGATGTTGAGGCCGAAGACGCTGAAGGCGGAAGATCGCACATGATGCGAAAAGCTCTTTTGACACCCGAGAAGGAGGTGGAGAGTTTAGTCCAAAGGACCAAACTTTTTAGGACTGCTTGCAAAACCAAGGACAGGGTATGCAAGGTCATAGTGGACAGTGGTAGCACGGATAATATCGTTTCTACAGAGATGGTAGAGAAGATAGAGCTGGAGACGACTGATCATCCAATCCCATACAAAGTTTCGTGGCTACAGAAAGGACACCAGGTGACTGTCACTAAACAATGCTTGGTTGAATTCAAGATAGGAGGATATAATGATAAGATCTTATGTGATGTCATTCCTATGGATGTTTGTCATCTATTTCTGGGTAGACCATGGAAATATGACAGGAATGTGATTCATGATAAGAAAATGAACACATACACCCTAGAGAAGAATGGGAGGACACACATGTTGCTTCCGATTAAGGATAAGGAGGTGAAACCGGGAGTAAACAACACAGTACTTCTCATGAGTGGGAAAGAACTTCTTACAGAGGTTAAGAAGAAGGAGGATCCACAATTTATTATGGTCAGGAAGCCTAGGATTGTTCTGACTAGCACAAGAGTGGATGATTTACCAGAAGAAATTCAGGAACTGCCGGAAGAGTTCGCTGATATAGTAGTGGACGAATTACCTTGTTCGTTGCCACCGATCAGGAGTGTGAGTCATCACATTGATCTCATACCAGGAGCCAGTTTTCCAAACAAATCCGCGTACAGATTGACGCTGCAAGAGAATGAAGAGGATAAGAAGCAAGTCCAGGAGTTATTGGACAAAGGTTTGGTCAGGGAGAGCTTGAGTCCGTGTGTTGTTCCAACAGTACTCAGTCCGAAGAAAGACGGAGGCTGGAGGACGTGTACTGATTCGAGGGCGATAAATAAGATAACCATCAGGTACATATTTCCATTTCCAAGGATGGATGATCTGATGGATTGCTTGAGTGGAGAAAAATATTTTTCAAAGATTGATTTGAAAAGAGGATATCACCAGATTCGCATGAGAGAAGGTGATGAATGGAAGACCACATTCAAAACAAATGAAGGATTGTATGAATGGCTTGTTATGCCGTTTGGCTTAAAAAATGTGCCAAGTACCTTCATGAGGTTGATGATTGAAGTCCTGAGGGAGTTCATCGGGAAATTTGTCATCGTGTATTTGGATGACATACTGATTTTCAGCAAATCAGTGGCAGAACACTTGAAGCATTTGGCTACAGTGATGCAGAGATTACAGCAGGAGAAGCTGTTGATAAACATGAAGAAGTCCTCATTCATGAAGACAGAGCTCATTTACTTGGGGTTTTTTATTTCTGTAGATGAGTTGAGGATGGATCCAGATAAGGTGGAGGTAATCAAGAATTGGCCATCACCAAGAAATATATTTGAGGTGAGAAGTTTCCATAGATTGGCTAGTTTCTACAGAAAGTTCATCAGGAATTTCAGTGGAATTAGCGTGGCGATGATGGATACAGTGAAGAAAAGACATAAATATTTTCACTGGACTGAAGAAGCTGAAAAGAGTTTCAGATTGTTGAAACTGAAGATTACGGAACAACCAGTTTTGGTGTTGCCAGATTTCCAGAAAACATTTCAGGTGAAATGCGATGCAAGCGGATTTGCAATCGGGGCAGTCTTGAGTCAAGAAGACAGACCGATAGCATACTTCAGTGAGAATATGAATGAGGCAAAATTGAAATACTCCATGTATGATAAGGAGTTTTATGCTATCATACAAGCATTGAAGAAATGGAGGCATTACTTGATCCCGAAAGAGTTTGTATTGTACAGTGACAATCATGCATTGCAGTTTGTGACTCAATAGGAGAAGTTGAATTAGAAACATGTCAAATGGGTTGAGTATATGCAGAATTTCAAATTTGTGATTAAGCATATTTCTGGTACTGCTAGCAAAGTTGTTGATGCTTTGAGCAGGAAGTGTTTGTTGTTGCAGGAATTCAAAGTCAAAACATTGGGTTTTGATGATCTCAGAGACATGTACGTAGGAGATCATGATTTCTAGGAAGCGTATGAAGAAACTGAGAATCCAGTTCTCAGAGACAGAAGCTAATGGATAGATTATATGATCCAGGAAGGATTGTTGTTCAGAGGTAATCAACTGTGTATTCCGAAATGCTCCATGAGGGAGAATCTGTTAAAGGAGAAACACAATGGAGGATTGGCAGGACATTTCGGTCATGACAAAACATTCACGAAGCTGAATGAGTCATATTTTTGGCCGGGAATGCGATCATATGTCAAGATATTTGTAGACAGATGCATAATTTTCCAGCATTCGAAGGGAAGGAAGAAGAATGCAGGGTTTTATCAAGCATTTCCCATACCAGAGAGGCCATGGGATGCGATTAGCATGGATTTTGTATTGGGGTTGCCGAGGACACAAAGAGGTGTTGATTCAATCTTTGTGGAGGTGGATAGATTTTCCAAAAATGGCACACTTCATTCCATGTCAGAAGACCAGTGACGCAACTCACATTGTGAACCTGTTCTTCAAAGAGGTCATTCGACTTCATAGGGCATTTTTGGACAGAGATACCAAATTCATAGGGCATTTTTGGAGGACCTTATGGAAGAAGCTGGGAACTAACTTATTGTTTAGTTCAACATATCATCCTCAGACATATGGACAGATAGAAGTGGTCAACAGAAGTATGGGAGACTTACTGAGAAGCTTGGTGACAGAGCACCACATCTAGTGGGACCATATATTGCCACAGACAAAATTTGCGTATAATGACTCAGTCAACAGGAGTATAGGGAAAAGTCCATTTCAGGTTGTCTATGGGATGCAACTAAGAGGAGTTTCTAAACTGAGGGATTCAGAATAGACTACGACTAGCAGCGCTAGTGTCAAAAATTTCCCAGAGGCGATGAGGGAACTTCACAGTAAGGTGAAGGAATGACTACAGGGTTCAAGTCAGGAATATAAACGCAGAGCCAATCAGCACAGAAGACAACTTCAGTTCGAGGTTGGTGATTTGGTTCTGGCACATTTGAGGAAGGAAAGGTTCCCGAGGGGAACATATAACAAGCTGAAAATGAAGAAAATCGAGTCGTGTAGGGTCTTGAAGAAGTTTGGGGAAAATGCTTATGAGATTGAATTACCCGATGGGATCGAAATTTCTCCCATATTCAATATATCATATTTGTAGCCCTACAGAGCTGAGGAAATAGAGACTGGAACTGAGCAGCCAGTGATCCAGTGGACGAAGCAGATGCCAATTGCAGATAAACCACAGATGGAGTGCATACTGGACAAAAGGGTGAGAAAAAGGACCAGGCGAAAGAAATACTTTGAGTATCTGGTCAAATGGAAGAACCATCCAGTTGAAGATGCTAGTTGGGAGAATGAGGCAGAGATATAGAGGCATGGACAGACCATGCAGGAGCTCATGGACAGGAGCCCATGAAATTTTTCAAGCGAGGGAGTATGATGCAGGAGCATCTCCCACATCAACTGAGCCAGCGCGGAAGGCAAGAGATAGCTAGACAACGTCTAGCACAAATTTTGAAAACACCTTGGAAGTTGTTGCACGATCTTAAATGTAGTCATTAAGAGAAAGCGCACTTGTATATTGTAAATGGACGTTGAGCCTTTAGCTCTCGTCCTTAGTAGGTAGAAGGCATTTAAGATAGTTAATGCAGGTAGATAGAATTTAATTCTAGACTAGACAGTTGTAGAGCGCAAGAGAGAAACGGGATATAGACACCCTCATTGTGCATTGTAACATTATCGAAGCAACATTGTTGAAGAAAGCAAGAGCATGCAGAGAGTTGTGTAAGAACACCCATGTACAGATATTTGAATTAATAGAAGAGTTTGATTCAAATTCATGGTTTGTGTTGTTCTCTGTATATGTATGTTGAATGATATGCTCATGAATGTTTTCTCTCAGTTATACATTTTCTTTTATATGCTGTGTATATGATTTCATGTTTGAGTTTGAAGTATGAGAGGAAGAAGGAATGAGTTTCAATTGTTTCTCTATTTGAGCCAGAGAATTCCTGCAAGGAGTGTAGTCGATGTGTCCGCAAGGAGTGCATTGACAGAGGGTTCAAATAGAGGTAGCTTTTGTTCTCATTCATCCCAAAGGTGCAGTTGGGCATAGGAGCCGTGCAAGGAGTGCGCAGGCCAGGTAAAAGTCTCAGGGTTGCGAACCTGAGTGAAGTGTTGAGAGACTGTTGCTGCAAGAGTGCGCAAAGTCGAAAGAGTTCAAACACTTAGACGTGTTTGAAGCTTGCCGCAAGGAGTGCGTGCAAGGGTCTTTTATAAAATATCAGGAAGGATAGGCCTTCGAGTTTGTCAAGGACAACGCAGAGAAGTTTTTCCTTGAAGGTTGGTAATAAGCGTCGTAAGTTTGCACACAAGTGGGCGAGTTGGTGGAGGAACACCCAGTCATTTCGTAGATCTCAAGGAGGAACAGGCGGTCAAAATTCACTGAGGAGAATCAACGAATCTCCATGAGTCGTCAGATCTCAAGGAGGTGCAGGGAAGATACTATAGGTATTCTCGAAGGGTTAAAATCTAAGGAGGGACAAAACCGTTGATCCGAGCCACAAGTGCCGTCAGATCTACTCGTGGATCGGCATATCAGGGTTTCGTGGATTGAAACTCCAAAACATTGCAACGGAAATCGCGAAATTGCAATACGCTATATCCTGATAGCTACGTAAACAGTGTGGGGCCATAGGCATTGGTGACGTGGACAGGTGGCACGTCTTATCAGGATCTCGCAGCGAGAAGTCTTGAAATATTGCCATTAGGATTCACGATCCTGCGAAGTCCGAAGTCCCAACGAGATAAGGGATCATTGAAAAGTCAAAGCGGCGAGCTCATCGGAGTTTCGGCACATCGTGAGTCGGAAGTCGGTAAAGTGAATTGTTTGATATCGCGAGTGGAGAAATCGTGATAGGACAAGTCTTGACAGGGAAAGGAAGGGTCAGCGTTGACTTGCATCGGGTTTTGGGGATTCGAAACACCAACGCTCGATCACTGACCTCACGAAGTCGCAAAGTCCGATTCCCCGATAAGTAAAGAGAGGGGGTCGTGCGAAGAGTTCTGTGGGTGCAGATTTCCCGATAGGGAAATAGAAGGACCAGTTAGTGTTCTTCAGGCCGTGTGAAGGAGAAGATCCTGTGAGCGGACGTTATTGCAAGCGCGGGCTGCCTCAAAACCAAATGAGCCATTCCATGCTCAGCATAACATCTTAATCCAATATGTCAAGAGCTCAGTAGCTGGAGGCCACGAGGGTGAACAAAACCCATGTCATTGATTCGCCCAACACATGCCATCAATATAACAACCGCCAACTCGCCCATGTTTTTAGTGCTTGATGCAGTGCCAGATGAAGTACCAGACGAATTGTCAGATGGAGTACTAGACGAGCTACTAGATGGAAAAACGTCATGCGATTTTTCCCCGTGACACAAAAATCCTACATTATCTTCTTTTAATCATTAAATCAAACTGAATTAAACTCAAAACCATCACAAAATATCAATTACATGTACCTGGTACCTTAAGGTTACAAGGATTTAGGGAAATAGGGGCCAAAGGGATTAATTGATGATAAGGCTTAGGATTTATCAATATCATTAATGGTTATAATGTTTATTTTAAGGGTTATACTAGTCATTGAGGGTGAGAAAGTTAAATGGATTAGATGTTATAGGTTAGATATCATGACATATTATATTGCTTATGGGTTATAATGTTATGGAATAGGGATTATAGAGGTTAAGAATCATGTCTTAAATGGGTGAAATTTATGTGTATTAGGTGTTATGGGTTAGAAGTCTTAGAAATTAAGGGTTAAATATAAAAGCTATAAGTTTTGACATTGTCTAAACATTCAACATTTTGAACTTTTTCACTGGAATCCGATGAAATAGATCTTGGTGAAATCCCCATTTTTGGTTGTTTAAATTGCATTTTTGAATTCATAAATAGATTCAACACCATGAAAAACCTTTAGGGCACTCGAATTATATAGATTCAATCAATCAAATATGGAGTTCCAACAAATTTTGGTCAAATTTCAGTAAAAAAACATCAGAAAATATGCCCATAAAAACTCCAAAAAGTTGAATGTTTAAACTACGCGATGAGTTTTAGGGGTTATGGATTAATTGTCATAAGGGTTAGAGTTTCTAGGGAGTTAAGGTTATATTAGGGGTTAATAATTTAAGGGTCTATATGTGATAGGGGTTATATGCATTAGGTGTTA
>SNQJ01S0049553.1:123960-135038 GCA_010110895.2 Picea sitchensis
CATGGTAAGTATTCTTCTTCCTCACCTACGATGGAGTTTAGGGTTTCTCAGAGGTTATAATTTTTATTACATCATCTTGAATTTTTCTCCTAGAGCAAGAGAGATTCTAGGGGGTTGTATGAGTAATGATGCGTAAATTTCCACCCTGTGGCCTTGAAATCCCACTGTAATTTAGATCCCACTGTGGCATCAATGTATATCATTTTACCTCTAGGTGCAATGAACCATTAAATAACCATTTCTCTCATTTGGTGGTTAAATCCACTATGATCTCGGTGCAGATGATAGCCGCCAGCCATTAAAAAGAGCACTAGACCAAATTTTGTCCACATTGATCTAGGCTTGAATGAAAACATGTCTTTCTTTGTGACGCGTTGAGCACACCTACGTGCCCAACACATAATGTCTTCGGTTGACAGCTGGGTAGCTTTGGGGTTTTACAATATTTCACGTTGGGGTTTGACAATCTTTCATGCTTTGGGGTTTGACAATATTTCATGCTTTGGGGTTTGACAATCAGTCGACAGCTGGGGCGGGATTCCCTTTAGTGTCTCGGTGCTAAACTGGAGCTAGGATTGTGTTATTTAGTATAACTTTGGTGTTTGGCTAGTGGACTTGGACCACAAAAGGACCAATATTTATGATTTTTCATTTTTAATAAAAAAATCCCTCTTGTCTTTGCTGCAATGAAACCGAGACCACAAAACTTGAAAGAAATTTTTTATTTGCTCCCTTGATTTTATTTGGTGAATTCTTAAATCATATCAACATCTGAAACATATCCTCATGCAACACCATTGACAAGAGCAATCCAAAATTTAATCGAACTTTGACCATGCACCCTCATCCCTCAATTTTTTCATCAACTTTAAGTATATTATACCTGTGAAAAGCATCATCTATGTTGCCCTCACCAATATTTAGAAGAGACATATTTTCTAATTAATGATTAAATAAAATACAAGAGTAAAGTATGGATTCTGAAGAAGGGTTTCTGTTCAGAGGTAGAGACCAGAAAAAATGTTAAAAAGTCATCAAATTCCTTCTGAGAGGAGGGAATTTCACTATGATGTTATAGAACTCCACCTTGCACGTGGAAAAATGGGTACATCGAACTGCAAACCCAAATCAACCTCAATTTCTAACTTGGATACTAAGCATGGATGTAAAACTCAATACAATTTTTGTCAAAAATAACCTAGATCCTACATATGAGCCCAGGAGCACAATAATCCTATAAACGACCATTTTTTAGCCAAATTATAAAAAATTACATTTTCAAACATTGGCTACAATGGTGACAACGTCCTCCCTGCGAGGCGCCAAAGAAATCCTAGACCCTGTGCCTGATCCATTGGGCTACTACAAACCTCTCACAACCTGCCACTTGCAACCTGTTACTTGTACCTGCTAAAAACTACTACTACGATCTTAAAACACATACTGAAAACTGAATTAAACTGCTGAAAGTGATGTTCAACTGTGAGCTTATTCGAATTCCTACCTACCCTAAATTGATGAGCATAAATGTCAAGTCAAGTGATCTCAGACTTCCAATGAAGTGATGCAGGAGCATCGACAACACGTCAAGCGAGCCAGCGCAGAAAGCGGAGAGCAACTGGACAGCGCCAGCACAAATTTTGAAAACACCCTGATATTGTTGCGCAAACATAAATGTGTGGATTTAATGAAGCGCACTATGTATATTGTATTGGACCTTGAGCGGATAGCTCTCGTCCTTAGGTAGATGAGGAATTTAATAGATTTAATGCAGGTAGATAGGAAATTAATTTGAGATTTGATAGCGTAGAGCCCAAGAGGGAAAACGGATACAAACACCCTCCTTTGTACATTGTAACATTATTCTTGAAGAAGAAAGAGCAAGAGCAAGCAGAGAAGTGTATGAAGAACACCCATGTACAGGCATTTGAATTAATAGAAAGAGTTTTGATTCAATTCCATGGTTTGTGTTATTCTCTGTGTATTTATGATGTTATGCTCATGAATGTTTGCTTTCTGTTATGCATTTGCTTTGTATATGTTGTGCATGTGATTTCATGTTTCAAACTGAAGTCTGAAGAGGAGATGGAATGAGTTTCAATTGTTTCTCTGTCTGAGCCAGGAGATTCCTGCAAGGAGTGTAGTTGAATTCATCTGCAAGGAGTGCGTTGATGAAGGTTCAGTAGTCTAACTCTTGTTCTCATTCACCCAGAAGTGGAAGTGGGTTGTTGAAGCCGTGCAAGGAGTGCACAGGCTGAAGAAGAAGTCTCAGTTGTGAATCTGAGCAAGGAAATTGAAGACTGCTGCTGCAGGAGTGCGCAGAATCGAAACGATTCAACACTTGGGAAGTGTTGCAGGATTGCCACGAGGAGTGTGCGCTAAGAGATATCTTTTCTAAGAGATTGAGAAGCTAGAAGAAGCTTAGGTGGGGCAAAGCTTTCAAAACCGTTGAAGGATCGCACCGAAGGGTTTGTGTTAGGAAATCCTCAAGAAGGGTGAAGTGATGGTCGAGATCTTGTGGAGAAGCATGGGGAAATTCTGTCAGTCGTTAGATCACAGGAAAGTTGCGCAGGGTTTAAGTCCTAGCGAACAGACGAGGAGTCCCAGAGGAGTTATCGGGATATCAGAGTCATCGGGGTTTCTACATACAACGGACCTATTGCATTTGAAATCACGATTTCATGATACCCGATAGAGCGAAAAGGAAGCGGTGACGTGGAGGAGAGAGTTCAAACATGCATAGGGGTTCGGCATTTTGGGATTCTCGGTGACAAGAAACTCACGACAGAAGAAGTCGTGAAATCTCGAAACGCGACAGTCCCATAGTCATTGCGTTTCAGAGGAGGACAGGTGTTGGAAGGTCAACCCTTGCAGGAGTCAACGCCAAGTGGCATCGGGGATCGGGAATCGGGGATCCATGAGGACAGTGGATCACGACAGCGCAAGTGTCGATTTCCCGATGGGAGAATTCCCGATAAGAGCAAGGGACACGTGGGTGAATATTCATCGGGGTTCAGGGATTTGTGAGACCTGATCCTGTGTTTTCAGGACTCGCGATCTTGCGAGGTCCGATTTCCCGATAGGACAAAGGGGAATCATAAAGAGCATTCTGTGGGTGTTGAAAAATCCCGGTAAGGGGGTTTGAAGAGCATTTTAGTTCTTCGGGCCTAGGAAAGAGAAGGTCCTGGTGAGAGCGGACGTGCCAGTGAGGGTGCGGCTGCGCCAGAGTGGTATCAGAGCGGGAATTCTTTGTTTTCTATAGCAGAGAAGGAGAATCACCATGCCGCCGAGAAGAGAAAGACAATCACCTGATCCAGAAGACAGGGAAGTGCGAAGAAGAGGCAGGCCGGTAGGAAATCCAGAAATGGAAAGGCAGATGAGAGATCTCCGAGCAAGGCTCGAGGAGATGGAGACAGCACAAAGACGCGGAGGCGGTGCTGGAGATTTCAGTGATTCCGAAGTTAAAGAGGAGGCTGGACATGAAGAAGGAGAGGTCACAACAGAGGATGCATCAAACGAGCGGTTGACTAAAGCCATTGCCAGGATGGGGGCGAAGGCGAAGATGGACATTCCAGTCTATGAAGGAAATCTGGATGCAGAGGAGCTACTAGATTGGATTAGAGCTCTCGACACATACTTCGATTATGAAGATGTCGAAGAAGATAAGAAAGTCAAGCATGTTGTTACACGCTTGAAAGGACATGCAACATTGTGGTGGGACGAGCTACATGCTGATAGACGATGCAAAGGCAAGCAAAAGATCAAGAGTTGGGATCGAATGATTGCAAATATGAAAGCGAAGTTCATCCCAAGGGATTATCAAATCACTCTGTTCAGGCGGATGCAGATCCTGAGACAGAAACTGATGACAGTGAAAGAATACACTGAGGAATTCTATCGACTGAACATCAGAGCAGGTCATCGGGAGAGCGATGATGAGAAGGTTTCCAGATATCTGAATGGTCTGAGATATGACATTCAGGATGAACTAAGCATGCTAACCATACGAATGGTGGAAGATGCTTATCAGATGGCTCTGAAAGTCGTGGAGAAGCTGAGCCAAAAACAAGGACAGCGAGGGCGAAGCAGAAGTCAGCCCAGAGGCAAGGAAGTTGCCCAGGATAAATACCAGAAGCCCAAGGAGGAATGGAAGAGACCTCAGGGTAAGGTTGAAAGAGGTGGAACCTCACAGAGGCAGCCATATGTTGAACAGAGAGGGCAGAAAAATGATCAGTGAGGAGATTATGCTGATGCAAATACTCTTCCTCGTACTAGAGGTCAAGGCAAAGGAAGAGGAGGAGTAATCACATGCTTTACATGTGGGAAGAATGGGCACAAGTCATTCGAGTGTCCAGAGAAAAAGAAGGACATTGGAGAAGCTCACATCGCAGAAGTGCAGAGGCGAGATGTTGAGACTAAAGACGCAGAAGGAGGAAGATCGCTTGCGATGCACAAAGTCCTTTTTGACACCCGAGAAGGCGGTGGAAAGCACAGTCCAAAGGACCAGATTTTTTAGGACTGCTTGCAAAACCAAGGACAGGGTGTGCAAGGTCATTGTTGACAGTGGTAGCACGGATAATCTTGTATCCACAGAGATGGTAGAGAAGCTGGAGCTGGAGACGACTGATCATCCCAGTCTGTATAGAGTTTCGTGGCTACAGAAGGGACACCAGGTAACTGTTACTAAACAATGCTTGGTTGAAATTAAAATAGGGGGATATAATGATAAGATTCTGTGTGATGTTATTCCCATGGACGTATGTCATTTATTGCTGGGTAGACCATGGAAATATGACAGAAATGTGATTCATGATGGGAGAATGAACACATATACTCTGGAGAAGAATGGGAGAACCCATATGTTGCTTCTGATAAAGGATAAGGAGGTGAAGCCGGAAGTAAGCAACACAGTACTTCTCATGAGTGGGAAGGAACTTCTTTCAGAAATGGAGAAGAAAGAAGATCCACAATTCTTTGTGGTCAGGAAGCTGAGAATTGTTTTGACCAGCACAAGAGTGGATGATTTACCAGTTGAAGTTCAGGAACTGCTGGAAGAGTTCGCTGACATTATAGTGGACGAATTACCTCGTTCGTTTCCACCGATGAGGAGCATGAGTCATCACATAGACCTCATACCAGGAGCTAGTTTGCCGAACAAATCTGCATACAGGTTGACGCCGCAGGAGAATGAGGAGGTTAAGAAGTAGGTCCATGAGTTAATGGACAAAGGATTGGTCAGGGAGAGCTTGATTCCATGTGTTTTTCCGACAGTGCTCAGTCCGAAGAAAGACGGAGGCCGGAGGATGTGTACCGACTCAAGGGCGATTAACAAGATAACCATCAGGTATAGGTTTCCATTTCCATGGATGGATGACTTGATGGACTATTTAAGTGGAGCAAAATATTTTTCAAAGATAGACTTGACAAGCGGATAACACCAAATTCGCGAGAGGGAAGGCGATGAGTGGAAGACAACCTTCAAAACAAATGAAGGTTTATATGAATGGCTTGTTATGCCGTTTGGTTTGACAAATGCACCGAGTACCTTTATGAGCTTGATGAACGAAGTCCTGAGGGAGTTCATCGGAAAGTTCGTCATTGTGTATTTGGATGATATACTGATTTACAGTAAATCAAAGGCTGAACATCTGAAGCATTTGGCCATTGTGATGAGGAAGCTACAACAGGAAAAGTTGTTGATTAATATGAAGAAGTCCTCATTTATGAAGACAGAGCTCATATACTTGGGTTTTGTTATTTCGGCGAATGAGTTGAGGATGGATTCGGACAAGGTGGAAGTGATCAAAAATTGGCCATCACCGAGAAATATTTTCAAGGTGAGAGTTTTTCATGGACTGGCTAGTTTCTACCGAAAATTTATCAGGAATTTCAATGGAATTAGTGCAACAATGATGGACACAGTCAAGAAAAGGCATAAATATTTTCATTGGATAGTCAAGGCTGAGAAGAGCTTCAATCTGTTGAAGCGGAACATCACGGAACAACCAGTGTTGGTGTTGCCTGATTTCCAGAAAACATTTCAGGTGAAATGTGATGCAAGTGGGTATGCCATAGGAGTGGTCTTGAGTCAGGACGACAGACCAGTTGCATATTTCAGCGAGAAGCTAGATGAAACGAAATTGAAATACTCCACGTATGATAAGGAATTTTATGCTATCATACAAGCGCTGAAGAAGTGGAGGCATTACTTGATCCCGAAGGAATTTGTATTATACAGTGATTATCATGCATTACAGTTTGTGACTCAACAAGAGAAGTTGAATAAAAAACATGCGAAATAGGTAGAGTATATGCAGAATTTCAGATTTGTGATTAAGCATATTTTGGGTACTGCTAACAAAGTGGTTGATGCTTTGAGCAGGAAATGTTTGCTGTTGCAGGAGTTCCGAGTCAAAACTTTGAGTTTTGAAAATCTCAGGGATATGTACGCAGGAGATGCAGAGTTTGGAGAAGCGTATGATGCAGCTGAGAATCCAGTTCTCAGAGATCGGAGTCCTTGGATAGATTACATGATCCAGGAAGGATTGTTGTTCAGAGGCAATTAGCTGTGTATTCCGAACTGCTCCATGGGGGAGAACTTGTTGAAAGAGAAACACAGTGGAGGCTTGGCAGGACATTTTGGCCATGACAAGACATTCGCGAAGCTGAATGAGTCATATTTTTGGCTAGGGATGCGTGCAGATGTTAAGAGGTTTGTTGACAGATGTCGGATTTGTCAGCATTCAAAGGGGAGAAAGAAGAATGTAGGTTTTTATCAGCCATTGCCCATACCAGAGAGGCCATGGGAGGCGATAAGCATGGATTTTGTATTAGGGTTGCCGAGGACACAAAGAGGTGTTGATTCAATATTTGTGGTGGTGGACAGGTTTTCAAAAATGGCACATTTCATACCATTCCAGAATACCAGTAATGCGACTCACATCGCAAATTTCTTTTTCAAGGAGATCGTTCGACTTCATGGATTGCCGAAGAGCATAGTTTCGGACAGGGATACAAAATTCATAAGGAATTTTTGGAGGACGTTATGGAAGAAGCTAGGAACTAACTTGGCGTTTAGTTCTGCTTATCATCCTCAGACGGATGGACAAACAGAAGTGGTCAACAAGAGTCTAGGAGACTTGCTGAGAAGTTTGGTGACAGAGCACCATAGCAGTTGGGACCACATATTTCCACAGGCAGAGTTTGCATAAAATGATTCAGTGAATCGGAGTACAGGCAGAAGTCCATTTCAGGTTGTATATGGGATGCAGCCGAGAGGAATTTCTGAATTGCGAGATTCAGAACAGACTACGACTAGCAGTGCTGGTGTAGAGAAATTTGCTGAGGCAATGAAAGAACTTCACAACCAGGTGAAGCAACGACTGCAAAATTTGAATCAGGAGTATAAGCGCAGAGAGGATCAACATCGGAGACAACTTCAGTTCGAAGTTGGTGATCTATTTCTGGCACATCTGAGGAAGGAAAGGGTCCCAAGGGGAACATACAACAAGATGAAAATGAAGAAAATCAGACCATGCAGAGTCCTGAAGAAATTCGGAGAAAATGCTTATGAGATTGAGTTGTCGGATGGCATCGGGATATCTTCGATATTCAATATCGCAGAATTATACCCATATAGGGCTGGAGAAGCAGAGACTGGAACTGAGCAACCAGTAATCCAGTGGGTGAAACAATTGCCAGTAGCTGAGAAGCCACAGATGGAATGCATACTGGACAAGAGGGTAGTAAGGAAGACCAGAAGGAAGGAATACTTTGAGTATCTGATCAAATGGAAGAATCACCCAATGGAGGATGCCATCTGGGAGACCGAAGCAGTGATCTAGAAGCATGGACAGACCATGCAGGAGCTCATGGATAGGAGCCCATGAAATTTTTCAAGCCGAGGAGTATGATGCAGGAGCATCGACAACACGTCAAGCGAGCCAGCGCAGAAAGCGGAGAGCAGCTGGACAGCGCCAGCACAAATTTTGAAAACACCCTGATATTGTTGCGCAAACATAAATGTGTGGATTTAATGAAGCGCACTATGTATATTGTATTGGACCTTGAGCGGATAGCTCTCGTCCTTAGGTAGATGAGGCATTTAATAGATTTAATGCAGGTAGATAGGAAATTAATTTGAGATTTTATAGCGTAGAGTCCAAGAGGGAAAACAGATATAGACACCCTCCTTTGTACATTGTAACATTATTCTTGAAGCAGAAAGAGAAAGAGTAGGCAGAGAAATGTATGAAGAACACCCATGTACACACATTTGAATTAAAAGAAAGAGTTTTGATTCAATTCCATGGTTTGTGTTATTCTCTGTGTATTTATGATGTTATGCTCATGAATGTTTGCTTTCTGTTATGCATTTGCTTTGTATATGTTGTGCATGTGATTTCATGTTTCAAACTAAAGTCTGAAGAGGAGATGGAATGAGTTTCAATTGTTTCTCTGTCTGAGCCAGGAGATTCCTGCAAGGAGTGCAGTTGAATTCATCTGCAAGGAGTGCGTTGATGAAGGTTCAGTAGTCTAACTCTTGTTCTCATTCACCCAAAAGTGGAAGTGGGTCGTTGAAGCCGTGCTAGGAGTGCACAGGCTGAAGAAGAAGTCTCAGTCGTGAATTTGAGCAAGGAAATTGAAGACTGCTGCTGCATGAGTGCACAGAATCGGAAGGATTCAACACTTGGGAAGTGTTGCAGGATTGTCGCAAGGAGTGCACGCTAAGAGATATCTTTTCTAAGAGATTGAGAAGCTAGAAGAAGTTTAGGAGGGGAAAATATTTCAAAACCGTTGAAGGATCGCACTGGAGGGTTTGTGTTAGGAAATCTTCAAGAAGGGTGAAGTGACGGTCGAGATCTTGTGGAGAAGCGTGGGGAAAGTCTGTCAGCCGTTAGATCACAGGAAATTTGTGCAGGGTTTAAGTCCCAGCGAACAGACGAGGAGTCTCGGAGGAGTTATCGAGATATCCGAGTCATCGGGGTTTCTGCATACAACGGACCTATTGCATTTCAAATCGCGATTTCACGATACCCGATAGAGCGACGAGGAAGCGATGACGTGGAGGAGAGTGTTCACACGTGCATCGGGGTTCGGCATTTCGGGATTCTCGGTGACGAGAAACTCACGACAGAAGAATTCGCGAAATCCTAAAACGTGACAGTCCCATAGTCATTGCGTTTCAGAGGAGGACAGGTGTTGGAAGGTCAACCCTTGTAAGAGTCAATGCCAAGTGGCATCGGGGATCGGGAACCGGGGATCCGTGAGGACATTGGATCACGACAACGCAAGTGTCGATTTCCCGACGGGAGAATTCCCGATAAGAGCAAGGGACACGTGGGTGAATATTCATCGGGGTTCGGGGATTTGTGAGACCCGATCCTGTGTTTTCAGGACTCGCGATCTTGCGAGGTCCGATTTCCTGATAGGACAAAGGGGAATTATAAAGAGCATTATGTGGGTGTTGAGAACTCCCGATAAGGGGGTTTGAAGAGCATTTCAGTTCTTCGGGCCTAGGAAAGAGAAGGTCCTGGTGAGAGCGGACGTGCCGGTGAGGGTGCGGCTGCGCCATGAAGCCAATCAAGTAGATAGATATTGGACAAAAACAAGAATTCCACTTCTCCAATCATAAAACCAAACTGAAAACACGAGAAATCATTCCACCAACTGAAAATTGTCTCCATAACCTATGAATATGGTAAATCTCATTTCCATTGAAGATTCTAATAGAGCAGTGAAAGGATCCTTATAATTTTTATTCTTCTTCCTCACGTACAAGAGATTCCCAGCTTCAAATGAAAGAAATGGCTTCTAATTCGACATAAAATTACAAAGCATGGGGCTCTTCCCAATTCTCTAGATCCGGTGGTGGAGGGCGACAACATAGATTTGCGAAATTAATCTCCATGTAATTAACATTATACCACATACTTCCATCCATGCCATCATGACAAAGTTCATATGGGATTCACCTCATAGGATGAGATATGTCATTGCATGATGATTCAAACTCATTAATATTTCCTTAACCATTGTGTATCCAGATCACCACTTGTCCATTGTGTATAGTGATTATGAATTAAACCTCTTTTTCCTTATTGTCCCTAGATGCATATTGCAAGCTTCATTAGCCATTTTTTCCCTTGAGGTATTAAGCCCTGAAAAAACATAAAAAAATTCTACAAATTCGAAGCCTTCAACTAGTCTTTGGACTATGAATACCATTCTTCCTAGTCATGCATATGGAGGTAACATTTGACACAATATAACCCAAGAGAGATCAAGGTCTTTTTAGCATATTTTTTATGTATACCTCTAATTACTCTACCAAGGTTGTATTTTTTTCCCATGGGCCTCTATTTTAAAGGATAAACAAAAAATCATATATGTGTGTTAGCAGTCTTCCCAATTAGATAATTGATATTAGAATATTATGCTTCTATAAATACAAGCAAACTGTTTCTCACAAGGAGAATATGAATATCTTTAGCTATAATATAATATGAATATCGTTGGCCTAACGTTTCCTTCTCCCTCAATGGAGTGTAGTAGGTACAACCAAAAATGTATCTATTAGACCTATCATCCAGCTCGAGCGATGAAATTTTGAGAGGGACAAGGGAAAACATATCCAACACATGTTACAAGGTGAAAACAACTAGAGGTGAAAAGGTCAGAAGAAAGTTTGGTAGGCGCATGAAATTCTTTCTTGTTGAAGGAGGATCATGCTCTTATGATGATGAGAGCATAGGTGACATTGAGGTTCCCTTGAGGTACAAACACCTACTTAAACAGTGGGTACCCAAGGAACTGCCAGAGCTGGACACCGACTTCTGTGTTAATGAGAGGATGTATCGCATTGTTCCGTCATCCATCCATAGCCTTGGTTTATTCTCCATGGACGACATAAAGGTAAAATAAGGAAAATTAGTTGAATTGTTTGATTATGTTGGACCATGTTACACTTATGGAGTATGGTTGAGGCTGGTCCAATATATGCCTAGTATGCGGAGATACACACTCACCACAAATTATATATAGCTGAAAGACAATAATAAAAATAAAGGAGCGACTAT
>SNQJ01S0049554.1:0-11498 GCA_010110895.2 Picea sitchensis
TAATTTAATTTTATAGATTTTCATAGTGTAATTATTATCCGCATCAAATACTACAATAGGTACTCAATTCCCTGAATGTTTAGTGTCATAAGTTTGATAATTGTTAATACTAATAGAGATTTAAAACAATCTTGATAAATTAAGTAAAATTAAATTGTTGGAATTGTGAATTGGTGGTGTATGAGCTAGTTCTTTTTGGAATCATATGTATTATGACAAAAAAACATTGTTTTTTGTTTTCATGACACATCCTGAATATTGCAACTACCTTCCATATATATCAAGTTTCTATATAACTCACAATTTCTTACCTCTAAACCATTGACAATTTTGAAAATCATGTTTGTTGGTCAATACGAATAATTTCTTTTACAAGACTTGTTTGGTATTGAATGATCTTATTGTTACTATATATATGAGAAAATGAAAACAATTTTTTTAAGAAATTTAAAAATATCAATCAAAACCATGCTTAGAAGTAGCTACACACTCAAATACTAATTAAGAATTGCTAAAAAAATAGTCTAATAGACAAAATAATAAAATCTACATTTGTTTTTTTTTCTATATGACAAAAATACAATTGATTATGACACAAAATTAAGGATCAACTTACATATTCTCTAATTGATTACACAACTTATGAAACTTAATTATATCACACAAAAATAGAATTGGTTATGATACAAAATTAAGGATCGACTTATATATATGCTCTAATTGATTACACAACTCATGAAGATGGTCTATTACCATATATAATTTCTTAGCAAATATTTTAAAGATATTTAACTTTATTAAATAAGCAATAAAAAATAATAGCATACCCAACCGGAGTTCCATAGATCTAATATTATTTCTCTCTTTTTATTATACTTTTTCGGGATTTGTTTTAAACCAAACTTACATCACGAAGTTTCAAAACATCCAAAATAGTTAATCTCCATATAAAGTCATTATTTGCATAAATCTTTAATTTTCTTTTATAACCAAATGGTCTTTCAACATTGCCTACATGATCTAAACAATGTAAGATCATATCTAGCAAATTTTTAAATAGAAAAATTGTGTGTTTGGTAACCAATTTTAGTGTTCAGAGTTAGATAATACCATGAAAATAAGTTCACTTGTGTATGCAGAAAGTTCACAAATCTCCATATTAAGCCATTCTTATAGTAAAATACTTATCTCCCCTTCTGTAGTGGAATAAATGTTCTCATATAATCAAATTCCATTTCAAATTAAAGGACTCACAAATCTCCATATTAATCCATTCTTCCAAGAAAATACTTATATCTATGAAAGTTCACAAATATCCATATTAAAATCCATTCTTCCAAGAAAATACGTATCTCATTTTTCTGCGGTGGAATAGATGTTCTCATACAATCTTTCATGTACATGCAGAAAACAAAAATCTGCACATATATTAAGTCATTCTTTAAAAACCATTTAAATCTTTCATGTTTATACATGGGATGTATTCATATTACATGTAATAAGTTGTTCTTTTAAATATGCCTTCATCATGATCTAAACATAAGTGAGATCATGTGCATACATATTTTTTTTGTAAATCTAAAAATGTTGGTTGTTGTCATTAGTAAGCAATTAATTAAGAGTTTGAAAATAGCTCAATAACAAATTCATTTCATTGTATGCAAAAAACAAAAATATTTATATTACGCAATTCTTGGACAAGAAGGCAAGGAATGCAATCGAAGAAAAATTAGAAACTTCCCCTTTTCCGATGTGGGATAGAGTATGTTCTCAAACAATCAAATGCTCAAGTTCAAAATTAGGTCTGCATCATGATATAAACATAAATAAGATTGAATGTACCATTTTAGAAGACGATAAGATTATATAGGATTTCTATAAATTTAAAAATGATAGATCAAAGTGTTGAAAAGTTATATAGACACTAGTTGAGTAACCCTTCTATGAACAGGAAAGGATTAATTAAAAGGTTGATCAAATAAAAATTTGAAAAAAGTAAAAAAAATAAGCATATTCAACACAAATAAGCTTGAACACTTATATATAAAAGGCTGAGCATAAAAACAAACTAAAACTCACTAATGTGCAATGTACATATATTTAAGAATTATCATGAATAGACACATCATTCTCAGGTATGGAGGCATCCTCCTCAATCCCAATCTTCATCACTCTTTTCTCCACATTATGTTCAAGCACACTCTTATGCACTCTCTTATCCACATGTCCCTATAATACATTTCAAATTTGTACATTTGAAAATTAAATTTAAATGATTTTAACACATTAAATTGTAGTTTTAAATTTTGAAACATGTAATACCTATAATGTGTCAACCTAAGTATCATCAACCACATAAGAGGATGGAATTTCCATGGTCGGTTGAGTCACGGTCTTACCCACCATACCCTAAGATTCAATAAATTATATATATATATATATAAGACATTTTCCATTTAAATTAATAATTTAAATGACATTGCAATTTTCACATATAACTAAATTTGTTTTCAACATGCAATGATACCTGTGAACTCCCACCCTCTTCAAACTCTTCCAATGAGAATTGGGACACACATTCCCAAGTAGTGGGAGATGGAATAGGGATATGTGAACAACACAACTAAGAATTAAATAGGGTTCAATGTGTTCACATTAATACAAAAACATAATTTTTTGTGTATGTTCATTATTCAACAAGTTGTGAAGATTGGACAACTAAAGTGGTCATATGTGGGTATTAGAAAACACATACTTGATTCAACCCATCCAAATTTGAACTCATTGAATCAAGTCCCCTATTTACTAGAGATTCATTTAACGTATGACCAAACTACAATTAATGATGATAACAACTCAATTATTTCTAAAGATAAAATGATATGTATCTAAATCTAGAACTACAAGAAAACTATCCTCAAATGCATGAAAAATTTACTAACTATAACACATACCAATCCGATGTTTGGTTCATCATTTTGAATTAACACCTTCAAACCATTACAAATTTTTTTTGCATACTCCTGTATATCTTCTACTAACATAAAATCTATCTCCTCATCTATTTTGTAAACAAAATTGGCTCAAGAATTGGCTTCAACTCTCTGACGGTTCAAACCAAAATCAACACTATAAAAAAATGATTCTAAATTTTATCTCATTGCATTCCTAGCCTCCTTGCCAAAATTTGATATAGCTCACATATCTGAATGTGAGACAAATTTTCTTGTCGAATGAGATACCAGAGGTCATGGAGGTCTCTACAATGTTGCATTTCAATATGTCATTTTATAATCATATATGCATCCTTTACTGGTCGCATAATAACTATATGGTAGGCTGGTATAATCAGGGTGCATGCCTATGAAAAAATATGCATAAAAGAGTCTATCAAGGTAATGTGCAACCTCATCATTCCACAACAACTTCCCATATGCTGTCAAAACTCTATTATAAAGATTTCATGCTATATTGGGGTGCTTAAAATATTGCACCTTCAACATATTTCGCTTTAGCTCCTCTTTGAAATTGAACATATAAATTACATCTTCTTTTGAAACTCTATTTTTTAATACTTTCCATTTATCGGGACCCATCACCTCTGACTTTCATCTCCTCGTGAAATCGATAAAACTATTAGTCATTGGTCCCATCTTTTGATATGCATCCATAAAGTTTTTCAATGAATGCAAAACAATCTCAAAGATTTGTTTACTCTCTCAAGGGAGATCCAAGCACCTCAAATCATTTTTCACTCTACTTTTAACACCTGAGCATCGTTTGAGGGTCATTGTTTTAATATACCCTTCCCAAGGAATCTCATCATGAACATCTGAGGGATAGGTGGATGTAGTCATGTAATTTTTTCTTTTTTGATAATGCCCCCTAAATCCACCTTCATCCTCTTCACCAACATTGGAATCTTCATGATAACCACTTTCTCTTTAATTATCATCTCTTTCATTAAACTCATACTCTACATATACACATTTGAAAGTAATTACAACATTTAACATAAATAGAAAACATATAAAATAAACACACACACACACACACATATATATATATATATACATATATAACATAAACATAAATACACAAAAATACAAGATAAAAAAAATTACCAAACATAATTTGTTTTCGTGATGTATTCCCTACATTCTCCAGTGTTGGAGTGTTAATGTGCAACCTATCTAATAAAGTTTCATCCATAACACTATTTTAAGCACATTCTCTGGATGATTTATTCACATATTCATTTGATAATCTCCTCCTCTGACTAGATTGCCTTTGGTCACTAGTTGCCACTCCCAAGATTCCCTTTCTTGTTGAGATATGGGTCTCTGACGTCCTCAGAGTCTCATTGAAAGAAGGGGTTCTTCTTCCTCCTTCATTGGATATCCTAGAGCATTTGTGAGGCATGTTTGGAGACTCTTGTCTCGACATCTCACCTAGATAGATATCCTTTAAAAATCCATGAATATGAAAGTTCATAAGTTATAGAAACATAAAATGAAAATATAATTTATAAAACAACTTGAAGGCATTTAAGAATTTATAAAAACTTCAAAGCATCAAAGACATATTGAAAAAACTAACAAGTATATTTTTTACTATGATGGTATATATAATGAACATAAAAAATATTTAAATATAAAAAAGATGTAACATGTAGAAGATAATCTATATCTATGTAAATTGTAGAAGGTGATTTTTAAGATAATATATGTGGAACATGTTAAAATTTAAGGGAAAAATATATAGCTAGCTAAAAAAAAATATTTATTTTAATTTCTAAACATTAGCTACTTGTATGTTACAATCAACAAGACATTAAAACTTCTGATCCATAATCTAGTAGCATAAAAACAATAACTGCCAGAACATTTACTTAGCTAAAACAAGAAATAATATTACATGATATGTTGTTGTTATCCTCTTATATATATGCTTAGAAAAATATTTAAGGAATCATTGATCAAACCCTTGGGGCAGATCTCATCATGAAACTTAGAACAAATTTCCAAGAAGAACTTTTAGGGTAAAATATCAAAAGACTAACAAGTAACATACACAGGTGACACCAACAATATAAGAGGACAACAGAAACATACACAGGGTGGAATCAACAAGGAGATGAGGAGGGAAGCACCAACAAGGAGAAGAGGAGGACGACACCACCAAGGAGAACCAGAAACCCCAAACAACAACCAATAAGAGATCTATGGCAAGATGGAAAATACCCTTAGGGGTCAACGACAACAAGAGGTTGGAGAGGTAAGCCCACGATGGCTTAATACACCAAGAAGAATTTTTCTAGAGGGGTCGAAGCCACTCAACAATATGAACAAGGATCCACAAAAAACCTCAGATCAAAACTCGGCTTAGAAGAGAGAGTGTGTGTAAAGAGTGATAATAGGTCTCTTTTATATTTTTGGTAGGTAGGTTAGGGCTAGCATATTAGTCCTAACTTTAGGGTTAGGTTTAAACCTTAATAATTAAATAATTTAAACAAACAATATTTTTTAACATAAAATATTAATTGTTAAATCATAAAAGTCAACAAGAAAAAAACAAGTCAAGCAGAGGGGATCCAAAGTCAAGGTGGCTAGCTTTATTTAGGAAGAAGCAAATCACCAAACCAAAATCTCGCACAAAAATTAAGGGCGGCGTAACTCAGCCAAGGGGGGTTTGAAGACAAAGTCAACAAGGTAAGTTCTTCTTTAATCGAAGAATGTCCACATGAGTCTCATGATATAACTTATAATCTTTGATCATCCCAACATATGAAGAATATCAATCATGTGATCATTCCATTCTTCTTAACTTATCCTAGGTCTCATGGACCATCCCAGGAGAGAAGAGGGTCACACATTATCTCGACTTGGTACTTAACTAAGAAACAAAATAAAATAAGAAAACATAAATATCCAATTGGTTACCCTCTCTTTTATATGGCCCTAAATAGAACTCATTTTTAAATAGATTCTTCAAGGAGAAACGGGACTAAGTGGATTGGGCTCAATTTTCATAGGTGTGCTCATTTAACCATAGACAATATAGAAATGTTTTCACCCAACCATAGGCTGAAGCCACCCCCAAGAACCTTAACCTTGATAGAGAGAATAATTACGGAAGAAACCCCTAGGTCCAAAAGCAAATAAAGGTACGTACCACTCTCTAGAGCTAGTGTACCAAGCAGAAAGTCCAAACCATAACCAAGAGAAAGTCCAAGCCTAAAAGTGAAAATACTGGTTCCATTAGTTGCACTTCTAGCTACTCTCCAAACTTGCGCACTTACTGAATTTTTGTAGTTGTGAGTTGTGTGTGTCCAAATGAGCTATGGAATCTTGTATTTATACTACTCTTCCTTATATGTGTAGGCCGACTTCTCTTTCTGGAGGCTAGAAAATAAATATTAATTATTATCTTTAGTCGACTTGTCTTGTAGGGTTATGTCCAAGGATTTTAGGGTTTCTCTTTCTTCCCAGAATATTCTATTCTTTTCAAGGTGACACACGGAGGTTAATACCTCCCACAACTACCAAAATATCAACACTCCCTCCTATCTAGGGAGGTATTGAAAGAAATGGTCTTGAGAAAAAACATACCATTTGACTGGTAGCATCATCATAGCCACACAGGGTATCTCATGATTAAATCATGATCACCATCATCACTATCAATATCAGCTGATAACATCAACTACATCATCTCTCGAATCCATGCTCCATCTGAGTAATCAAGCATGATTTTGAATAAGTCACTCACTCCATGGAGAAATACAAGAACCATTCTTCTACTCTGGACATATTTCCTGGAATAATAATTGTTCCAACAGATGCTGGAAGCCACACCATTGGCTACAAGGACTATTCTTCCAATCCGGACATGTGTCCTAGAAGAATAATTGTCCTAGACAGTTTTCTACCTGGAGAATATCTGTCCACCTGCACATTGACTATCTATCTAGTGGGTAATCATTTCCAACACTATTGATAGTATTCATGGCAATCATAACAATGTCATTCAATAGAACACAACAATGTCTATCCATAGTAGTACACAACTACTATACAGTGGTACACAACCACACCAAGTAGCACAGGACTATTTAACTAGTGACACATAGTCAAAACTAGTGTAACACATCCTCCACAGTGGCATACAACTATTTTCCAAAGACATACAGTCTCCACAGTAACCATATCATCCAATATCAACCTACATAACAATATCCTGATACAAGTTGAGTCATATGGTCCATTCTTCCACTCACATCTGTGAGATCTAGAAGAGTGTCTTCCCTCAGGACGTAAAACATCAGCAATGGGCTATCTGGACTATTATTCTCAAGCATAGAAGAACAATTGTCCCTAATTTATGAGCCTTGACCAGTCACCTAGTTGGTCCATTCCTCCAATACTAATCATAGTGCAACCTCGAGAGAATGACTCTGCCCTAGGGAATTCTTGTCCATGATTGTTGAACCTGGACCTTTTGCCTAACTGGGCCATTCCTCTGGCACTAATCATAGTGCAACCTGGATATAATGAGTCTTCCCTAGGGAATGACTGTTTGGACCATTTCCTAATGGAAATGACTGTCCTGTACCAACCTCCAAAATGGACCATTCTTCGAAAATGCTCACAAATGTGAACTTAGAAAGAATGATTGCCCGACGAGGCAGATCATTCTACTTGACCACTGCTTATAGTGACTTCCAAGAATAATTATTGTCCTAGACCATTCCCCCACACTAGTCACAAGGGGAATCATTGTCTATGGTACATTAGCAATCTACCAAACCATTTTCATTACGAAAATGACTATCCAATCTGGACCATTTTCCGAACTGGAAAATGTTTGTCTCTTAGAAATCTCAAACCGCTTTCCGAACTGGAAAGGGACTACTCATCCTAGACCATTTTCAAATTGAAAAATGACTGTCCATAAATCAATAACATATAAGTTCTCCCTCCCAACCTGGGATTAATCTCTTTCTTTTTCAATAATGAATTTGTCTCCATGAGACCCATCTTGTTTCTTAAGTATGCAAACTTTTCATCCTGGATAGAAGCTTTACCAAAATATTTGTTATATTTTCATTTGTGGATATATATTGGAGAACCACTTCTCTTTTCTGGACTTCATCATGGAAAATATAATGCTTGATATCAATGTACTTCGGTCTGTCATGGAATACTGGTTTTCTCCGGAGGCTTCATATATCTCTTAGAATTACAATATATCATGGTTGAATTCAACACTTTTGTTTCCTACTAGCTCATGATATTGTGGCAAGGCTCAAACTAAAACATATCCAAGTAGCACGTCTTTTGTCATCAAGAGATTTTTCCATGGATTAGAAATCCATCATCCTGGACTTCTGAGTAACTATTATGATACACTATCTCCTTCATAGAAATATTTTACCACGCTTATGTTGTATATGAGATACTCTGCATTAAGTTATTTGAATCCATACAAGGTCTTCTTATATTTGCATACATGGATCTATTTCTGGTATAAGATTCTTTCTCACTTTATTTATTGGGAAGAGCAGTCTTTTACATGTAAATTCCAATCCATGGACACTACAAGAGGTATATCTGGTTTAGTGATCAATAGTGATCAATTGGAACAAGTCAATAGTGATCTCAATACTAAGATGGAAACACGCACATGTTAATTACATGTATCGCTTATATGTTTACTTGTAGTACAATGTACATATCCTTATAGTAATGAATAGAGTGAATCAATCGGATTACTAGTTAATAGATAACTTGTTGCAAGCTATGTAAACTAACATGTAAGTTGGCCATGTCTATGTACATGGATAGGGCCGAATTCAGGCCTATCCCTATATATGGACATGGCCAAATTCAACCTTGTCCATGTACAGGGACATGGTCGAATTCGGGCTTGTCCCTGTACATGGACAAACCTAAATTCATCCATGTCCTTGTACATGGACAAGGTCAAATTCGTCCATGTCCATGTACATGAACATGCACAAATTTAGCCTTGTCCATGTACAGGGACAGGGCTGAATTCAGACCTGTCCCTTTACATGGACATGACCAATTCAGTCATGTCCATGTATAGGGACATGCCTGAATTCCGCCATGTCCATGTACATAGACAGGCTCGAATTGGCCTATCCATAAGTCTAAATCCTCAATAATAGGCCTAAGACTTTATATAACCCAAGAAACAAACCTAAATCATATGCCCAATCCTCACATAATACTTCCTTGCATATAATGAGAATAATTATTTGAACAAATTTATAATATAAAAATACACAACTTTACTCAAAACAAAAAACATCTAAATAAATAAAAATTTAATTAATTTAGGAATAGGTAGCAGAATTATCTGGAACCTGATGCAGCAAAAACAAATAGTAGCAAGCAACAACAATGAACAACAAAAAGCAAGAGTAACCAACAACATCAAGAAACAACAACCACCACTAGCAGCAACAACCAACCAATAGTTTAGAAAAGTGTAAAATGAACGATGTGCGGGGGATATATAAAATGGTTTTCATCCAAAAGGTTGTTTCGGATGAAGCCCATTTTCGGCCAAAATATTTGTTCGGACGAATCATATTTCGGCTGAAAACTATGTCACTTGGGAAAAATCCATTTGGCTTCTTTTGGCCGAAACATATTTCCGCCAAAACGATGTTACCAGAAAAAGAATATATCTAGCTAATATTTTACACGACAGTCAAGCCCGTCCTCACGGTAATGTTTGATTTGGTGTCTAAAGGTTCGGCCGAAAAGATGTGTCTTTCGGCCGAAAAAATATTACTAGGAATTTTGGATACGTGATTCTCACAAAAGTGTTACCCACCTTCATGATTTTACCC
This sequence comes from Picea sitchensis, assembly GCA_010110895.2. Lineage (NCBI taxonomy): Eukaryota > Viridiplantae > Streptophyta > Pinopsida > Pinales > Pinaceae > Picea > Picea sitchensis. The sequence goes on from SNQJ01S0049554.1 coordinate 9,884, forward strand.
TTTATGTAGAAAAATATTTTCCCCCAAGGGATTGGATCCCTCTCCATTAAAATAAACCAAGAGTTAACATGGATCTAGTCTAGTTCTTTCGTTCTAGTATGATTTTCCCTTCTTCATTGATCTATAGTAAAATAGTTTGAACTGGGATCTTGTCACCATTACCTTCTTTAAAAAAGAAACATGGAATACTTGATGTATATGTGAAGATGGAGGTAATTCCAATTTGTAAGGAATACTTCGAGTCCTCAAAACAAGGGTTAGGTAGCTGTGACATCGAGCAATTATTGAGTACCTCATAAAGTGGAAGAACCAACCAATAAACGAAGTAACATGGGAAGATGAGTTCTTCGGGAAGAAACATCTGGAACTAATCAAGTGTTGAGGGAAAAACTTGTTTGAAGGGGAGAACCATGTTAATCCATAGACAAATTCTCATGTTAAGCATAAAGTCTCATGTAAAGAACTAAATGTTATTTGTTTATATTTCTATTGCTATATTAATATTATCAGCTAGACCCCTCGGATGAGGTGATAGTATGTTCCATGCATTCATCCAACAATTCTTTGTCACCACCTTACCCCTTCCCATGTTACGACACTTGTTGATCCCTTTCGCATTTATTACCCCCCTCATGCTTGTTGCAAACTCTCACTTCACCACACCCTTAACTAATTGCTCCAGTGCACTCAACACTGGACTCTCATCCTTGTTATGTAATTGGTACAAGGTCCGCTCCTCTTGCAATCATGCATATTTACTTCCCTATGTTCTTCTTATAGCGACTCCCATCCTTTCACCCTCATATTCCATCAAATTTGGCTCTCACTCTCCCCCTTTGTTGCTTACCTAGTTTGTTCTGGTCATTTCTCCACCCCTACCTCTTGTTAGTCGATCCATTGCTCACCAGGGAAGGAAGCTGAAGAGAGGTTCCCTCTTTTACCAGAATCGTGCGGCCATGGCCAACCGACACCCTCCCTCCTTCTCCCCTATGTTCAGCTCCTCACCTCATCCCTCAACTTAGTCCACACCAAATCAAACCAGCCTTCCACCTCTATCTTCGCCTTGGGCATGCTGCATCAAATTTTTTTCCCTCCATGGGAACTCTATCGAATTTAATCCTAGACCGATCCCCAAACTAGCCTTGACCTCGCAGTCAGTGGTGGCACATCCCTCATGTCCACCACCTTGTGCTTATTTTCCAACCTTTGTGCCTTTGTTATAATATGTCAATGAGCACTCTAAATAACTCTTTGTGGATGTGTCTCATAACAAGGAGCTACTCCAGCAGGACTGCATTTCATCCCCGAGCCTCTGGGATTCAATTTCAATTTTCTAGGACTTGGTGTTTGTGGTGTGGAAGGACGTTGATGATATTTAGTTTAGACTGGAGCACTTGGACTGTTGAGTTGCACATATTAAATCCATGCTCTCAACTCTCCTCCATTCCTTGCATCATGCAGACTCAGGTATCAATGCCCTGTTAAGAACCAAACATCAATATAGCATAGAAAAACCTCAGGAAAAGTACTCAACGCCTTGAAGAAGAGATAATTTCAGATAATAAGCCTCTTTGAGGGGGAAACCTCCCTTTACCCCACTTAAATGTTCAAGTAC